>SEYY01006260.1:25000-35000 GCA_009176605.1 Armadillidium nasatum | reverse complement strand
TTATAAGATTTATAAATAATCTACAGGATTTCTAGATTGAGTATAAGATTTGTTTCGGTCAATTTATGAGATTTCTAGATGATCTATAAGATTTCTTATTTGTCGTATAAAATTTTTATGTGTGTTTATAAGATTTATAAATAATTTATAGGATTTCTAGACTGATGAATATTTCAATATTTTTTTTTATATACGATTTCTGAATTGATGTATAAGAGTTCTAAATCATCAATAAAGATTTTTAGATTAATATATGACTTTTAATTAGTTTATAGGAGTTTCTAGATTATTTATAAGATTTTTAATCCAGTGTAATAGGTTTTTAAGTCGATTTATAAGATTTCTAGATAATCTATAAGATTTTTTATATAATAAGATTTCATGATTAATGTATAAGATTTTTATCGAAGTTCATAAGATGTTTTAAGATGTATGAGAGTGTAAAACTTCTTTTCTATGAGTTATCTAAATTCTCTATAAGAGTTTTATATTGATGTATAAGATTTCAAGAGTGAGATAATATATATATATATATATATATATATATATATATATATATATATATATATATATATATATATATATATATATATATATATATATATATATATATATATATATATTCTAGGAGGGGAACTTTCCTAGGTAGTTTCTACTCAATCACTTTACCACTACGCCACGGCACACTGCTCTGATATTATTTAAATAACATAAGTCTTAAAACAATTTTAAAGTCTTTAAAAAAATATTTTTTTCCCCTAAATTAATTCTCCTTTAAACAAACTCCAAAATTTTTTGATTAGGACTCCACAATGATGGATATGACCTCTGACCTCTTATTTGCTTGATCGTTTCAGATTTTCATGTGAGGTCAGTATTTAAAATTTTAATAATAGGTTTAGAGGCGAGACACAGTAATTAAAAGGATAGATGTTACTACACGAGTTACGCTTTTTTGTTTTTGTTTTTTCTTTTCTTTTTTTTTCTTCTTTTTTGAAGTTATTTTGGAGTTTTGGAAATTTATATTTTTCAAAATTAATGTAGTTATTTTATTTCTTCCTTCCCAGATGTTTTATTCACCTATCTCTATATGTAATATATATATATATATATATATATATATATATATATATATATATATATATATATATATATATATATATATATATATATATATATATATATATATATATATATATATATATATATATATATATATATATATATATATATATATATATATATATATATACCAAGCCAAAATATTTTCCAATTTTAAATGAAATAATTAATGCAGTTAATGGCTTGAAGATCTTTGCTATTTTGTTAGAATTTGAAGATTTTATGTTGATGAATAAATTACTAAAGAACATCTTCATTGTCAGAAGATTCTTGAGCAAATAATTTTCACCAAAATCTTTTCATAAAATGAAGATCAATTTTGATGTTTTTCTGATAAGATATCAAAAAGTTATTGAAAGGGTGAGGAAGATTTACAGATGATATCAGGGAGAAAATTGAAGAAGAAAAAATTATTCATGAAGATTAAAAATAAGATTTTGAAGCTGTCAAATTTGGGAAAACTGAGAATGAAATATAGAATGAATGTGAAGATTGAAAATGAAACCTAGAAGACATGTGAAGATTGAAAATGATTAATTAGATATGAAGATTAATTAGATACCAATTATGTAAAATTTGATAAAAATGAAGGAGGTATCGAGAAGATATTTAAATACTTAACGAAGATTTTAAGTAGGTACTTACTTATTCTTGAAGAATGAAGAAGATTTGAAGATGATTTAACAAAATTGAAGACATAAAAATCTGAAACGTATGAAAAGATTGAAGATTTCAAGAACACATTAAAAGATTTATAAAAATTTAGAAAGACATGAAGATTATTTAAGAAGACTGAAGATATCGAAAAATGGAAGATTCATGAAAATTAGAAAGACATGAAGATTATTTAAGAAGACTGAAGATATCGAAAAATGGAAGATTCATGAAAATTAGAAAGACATGAAGATTATTTAAGAAGACTGAAGATATCGAAAAATGGAAGATTCATGAAGATTATAGAGACATGAGGATTATTTAAGAAGACTGAAGATATCGAAAAATGGAAGATTCATGAAATTTAGAAAGACATGAAGATTATTTAAGAAGACTGAAGATATCGAAAAATGGAAGATTCATGAAAATTAGAAAGACATGAAGATTATTTAAGAAGACTGAAGATATCGAAAAATGGAAGATTCATGAAAATTAGAAAGACATGAAGATTATTTAAGAAGACTGAAGATATCGAAAAATGGAAGATTCATGAAAAATAGAAAGACATGAAGATTATTTAAGAAGACTGAAGATATCGAAAAATGGAAGATTCATGAAAAATAGAAAGACATGAAGATTATTTAAGAAGACTGAAGATATCGAAAAATGGAAGATTCATGAAGATTATAGAGACATGAGGATTATTTAAGAAGACTGAAGATATCGAAAAATGGAAGATTCATGAAGATTATAGAGACATGAAGATTATTTAAGAAGACTGAAGATATCGAAAAATGGAAGATTCATGAAAATTAGAAAGACATGAAGATTATTTAAGAAGACTGAAGATATCGAAAAATGGAAGATTCATGAAAATTAGAAAGACATGAAGATTATTTAAGAAGACTGAAGATATCGAAAAATGGAAGATTCATGAAAATTAGAAAGACAAGGAAGATTATTTAAGAAGACTGAAGATATCGAAAAATGGAAGATTCATGAAAATTTAGAAAGACATGAAGATTATTTAAGAAGACTGAAGATATCGAAAAATGGAAGATTCATGAAGATTCATGAAGATTATAGAGACATGAGGATTATTTAAGAAGACTGAAGATATCGAAAAATGGAAGATTCATGAAGATTATAGAGACATGAGGATTATTTAAGAAGACTGAAGATATCGAAAAATGGAAGATTCATGAAAATTAGAAAGACATGAAGATTATTTAAGAAGACTGAAGATATCGAAAAATGGAAGATTCATGAAAATTAGAAAGACATGAAGATTATTTAAGAAGACTGAAGATATCGAAAAATGGAAGATTCATGAAGATTATAGAGACATGAGGATTATTTAAGAAGACTGAAGATATCGAAAAATGGAAGATTCATGAAAATTAGAAAGACATGAAGATTATTTAAGAAGACTGAAGATATCGAAAAATGGAAGATTCATGAAAAATAGAAAGACATGAAGATTATTTAAGAAGACTGAAGATATCGAAAAATGGAAGATTCATGAAGATTATAGAGACATGAGGATTATTTAAGAAGACTGAAGATATCGAAAAATGGAAGATTCATGAAATTTAGAAAGACATGAAGATTATTTAAGAAGACTGAAGATATCGAAAAATGGAAGATTCATGAAAATTAGAAAGACAAGGAAGATTATTTAAGAAGAATTTAAAAAAAAAATTAAATTAAAAGAAACTAATTAAAAATTAAAACACCTAATTACTAGTAACTAAAAACTATTCAGAAATGAAATTTTCAAAATGTAAAATTTGGTGGGTCAAAATTTAAGGTCACTTGGTTGACTAATAAAAATTTCAAAATATATATTTTTATAAAAAGTAGATAACATTTAAAATAGAAATTTCTTAATGACGAAAATTAGTGACCCCAAAATCCGAAGCAATTTAAATTTAAATTTAGAATAAATTTTTTTATATATATATGTAATTAAGGAATTAATTTATTAATTTGAAAATTTAAATAATTATATATATATATATATATAATATATATATATATATATATATATATATATATATATATATATATATATATATATATATATATATATATATATATATATATATATATATCACAATCTGTATTTGTTCACTGCAGGACATAGACTTCCTAGATGCTACCAGTGTTAAGAAAGTAGATTCACCAAATTATTTTTCTAATAAGGAAAGAAAAGACATAATACTTATAAGAAAGTAGCTTCACCACTTTATTTCTCTAATAAGGAAAAAGAAATAGTAGTGTTAAGAAAGTAGATTCACCAAATTATTTTTCTAATAATGAAAGAAAAAGACATACTACTTATAAGAAAGTAGCTTCACCATTTTATTTCTCTAATAAGGAAAAAGAAATATTAGTGTAAAGAAAGTAGATTCATCAAATTATTTTTCTAATAATGAAAGAAAAGACTTATTACTTATAAGAAAGTAGCTTCACCACTTTATTTCTCTAATAAGGTGAAAGAAATATTACTATTAAGAGAGTAGATTAACCAAATTATTTTTCTAATAATAAAAGAAAAGACATATTACTTATAAGAAAGTAACTTCATAAAATATTTTTCTAATAAGAAAAAAAAAAAAAGACATATTACTTACTGTTTAGAAAGTAGAGTCACCAAATTATTTTACTAATAATGAAAGAAAGACATATTATTTATAAGAAAGTAGCTTCATCAAATTATTTTCCTAATAATCAAAGAAAAGACATATTTATTTATAAGAAAGCAGCTTCATCAAATTATTTTTTTAAAAATGAAAGAAAAGACATTATTTATCAGAAACTAGCTTTATCAAATTATTTTCTAATAATGAAAGAAAAGACATATTATTTTTAAGAAAGTAGCTTCATCAAATTATTTTCTAATAATGAAAGAAAATGCATTAATTTTAAAGAAGTAGCGGATCTTTTTAATAATCTGTCCGGTTTGAAAGAACATTTTACATTTGAAAGGAATCGCACACTTTTGTTATAGAGAAATAAAGTATGATATATTATATATATATATATATATATATATATATATATATATATATATATATATATATATATATATATATATATATATATATATATATATATATATATATATATATATATATATATATATTATTTAAATTGTATGTGAAGCTCAAAAAAATAAAATACGTTAACAATTTCTTATCGTTGTCTTCATTTTAATTTTTTTAACTGGGTGTCAGAAAACTTAAATGAATCGAGCCTGAAAGAGCATCACAGGTGTTGAACTTGTGATGGCCTGAAGGGTAGTATTTTGTCTGCCTGGAGGGAGAGCATATGCCCTTAGTTGGTGAGGTTTGCTCTCCAAAACAAAACGAAACAAAAATATTCGAACCGTCTATATATTTAAAAATATCCACTATTCTTTTATCAGTGTACCTCCCATTTAAATTTATAGTCTCACATCAGTTTATTATCTTGAACATTTCTTGGTATATTACTGTCATTGATTTTGATGTTTTTGTATATCTATCGTGCACAAACGGTAGACTGATTGACTCACGTAAGTGAGAGCGCCGGTTCGATTCCGCTTGAAGATCCTAGGTGAGAAGTTTCTCTCTTTGAACAGAGCAGGGGTGGGCAATCTTTTTGAGAGTGCTTGCCAAAATTGGCAGAATCTCTGACCCAAAATTTTTACCACGTGCCAACCAAAATATTTTTAGAACATAAAATTTAATCTTTTAAGTATTTGAAGAACTTTTTTTTAAATAATAAAAAAATCAACCCAGACCAGAAAGACCCAGAATTGTAAGTTATTATGTAAATCATGTAAAACTGATTGAATAAAAAAATTATGACAGGTGTTTACGAGAGTGTTTTTTGAACATATTTTTTTATAAGCCTGTAAGTATAACTGTAACTACCATATTTATTGACACAATTTAAAGGCTATTATTGGCATCAATCCAAAATGTTAAGAGCAACTGTTTTTTTTTTCTTTCCTTTTTTTTCGATTAAAGCTAGCTTGCATGAGTCGGGACTTTGTCCCCGTGGGCTACGCCGCTTGAAGATGCTTCCTATAGAAAATTTCAAAAAATACCTGACGGTGCCAGAAAAAATTTATTGATATGCCAAGTTTGGCACGTGTGCCAATGGTTGCCCACCCCTGGAATCGATCTATGCCCAGTGAGATCTAAGATTTTTATAAAATCACCCTGATTCCATTTCTGATTTGTACTTTATCACTATTTTCAAGCAAATTAATAATCTGCTGTAACGTATAATAAGGTATCCATATATATATATATATATATATATATATATATATATATATATATATATATATATATATATATATATATATATATATATATATATATATATATATATATATATATATATGGAACACTGACCATCTAAAGCTACCTGAATTCCACTGCTACTAATAACGATAATAATATTAATAAATTTACTACTAATAATATTAGTAGTGATACTATTACTATTACTACTACCACTAATACTACTATTACTACTAATAATAATGATAAAAATAATAAAAAAAGTAACAATAATATAATAATACTCAGAAGCCAAGATATTATTATTATTATTATTATTATTATTATTATTATTATTATTATTATTATTATTATTATTTTTATTATTATTATTCTGAGATTTCGAAATCACTTTCTCTGTTAAAGTTTTTATAACGGCAATGATTCAATTTTAGTGTTTGATTTTATTGCCTTGTTATGGCTTGTTTAGAAGATTGTATATATATATATATATATATATATATATATATATATATATATATATATATATATATATATATATATATATATATATATATATATATATATATATATATATATATATATATATATATATATATATATATATATATATATATATATATATATATATATATATATATATATATATATATATATATATATATATATATATATATATATATATATATATATATATATATATATATATATATATATATATATATTATTATTATTATTATTATTATAATGTGAAAACCTCTTTTTTGTTGAACGTATTATTCTATGGTTATGTTTTAGTATTTTTCGTGGATTAAAGCTGGTAAACAATTAAACACCTTCAAACGCAGTCAAACACCTTCAAACACAATCAAACACCTTCAAGCGCAGTCAAACACCTTCAAACGCAGTCAAACACCTTCAAACACAATCAAACACCTTCAAACGCAATCAAACACCTTCAAACACAATCAAACATCGAAGAGTTACTGAAAATTTCTTACTAGGAGTTTGAGGAATTTTTTTTTTTTTTCAATCTTCGGTTCCGGTTTCATTTTTTTTTTTTAAATTGCTTGACTCCGACTCCGACTCCGACCTCAACTCCGGTTCCGACCCCGACTCTGACTCCGACTTCGACTCCGGCTAAAGGTTAAATCATGTTTAAGCTCCGGCACTGAACCCTTTTTATTTTAAAGTAAATCAATTTTTTTTATTATTATCCAAACAAGAATATTTTTATTTGCTCCGGAAGTGTCGGTTCCGACTCCGGCTCCTGCTCCGACTCCTGTTTGGGCTCCGACTCCGGCTCCTGCTCCGACTCCTGTTCGGGCTCCGACTCTGGCTCCGGTCTGATTTTTCTGCACCACTGAAATTACTGTAACAATTATTTGCGTCCATTCAAACAACTTTCCCATTTAAAGATTCTCGCTGTTAGAATATATATATATATATATATATATATATATATATATATATATATATATATATATATATATATATATATATATATATATATATATATATATATATATATATATATATATATATATATATATATATATATATATATATATATATATATGACCTTGTGTAGAAGATGCTCCCATTGAATTTTCAGCAACGTGTCTTACAGTACCTAAACTAACCTAACTTAACCTAACCTAACATAATCTAACCTAACCTAACCTAACTAAAAACTTTCCAAAATAAAGAATTAAACGTACTTGAGAGAATCTTCTACACAATGACCTATATATATATATATATATATATATATATATATATATATATATATATATATATATATATATATATATATATATATATATATATATATATATATATATATATATATATATATATATATATATATATATATATATATATATATATATATATATATATATATATATATATATATATATATATATATATATATATATATATATATGCGTGTACATGTATACGTGTGTCTTGCCTGTACGCGAGGTAGTTTGTAAACAGAGCGAATAGCAATAGCGTGAAACGCGTTCCGAGGCGATAAGACTGATAACCCTTGGCTGAACTTTCTTCAACTGGACTTTTTATACGAGTGCAAAGTATCGGTAAGGCACCGAATGCCAAACTAAGGTCCATTTCACCCTCATTATAAAAGAGATTATCGACCTTATTGTTTTCTTTCTCTCTCGTTGGTTTTTTGGGTATAGGAATGCGAGTCGAGCTTTGGTTGTATAGCGTTGGTCTGAGCTCACGGAAAGGTCGAGGCAGGGGCATGGGAACGTCAAGAAAAAAGAAGGGCGAATAAGAGGGTATAGAAGGGTATATATATATTCAAATAAGAAAAGTAAAAAAAAAAAATGTAAACAAGAAATCTTAAAGTAGGAAAATATGAAAAGCTTCAATAAGAAAACATTAAAAAATTTGTTCTTTAAATTAAAACATATATATATATATATATATATATATATATATATATATATATATATATATATATATATATATATATATATATATATATATATATATATATATATATATATATATATATATATATATATATATATATATATATATATATATATATATATATATATATTTTGTAAGAAGACTCTAATTATTTTATTGATTAAACAATAAATTAGTGAGAAACTATAACGCATACTTGTTAATAAAAAACGTACCGAATTTGGCGAAAAGGTTCGAGATCTGTCAGAAATTGACATCATAAATAAAATAAATAAAGTACGCAAAAATGGACGACTGTGAAAGATTTCATATTCTTAACAAATAGTATCAGAGTGTTAATCTTTCTCTCTCTCTCTCTCTTCTCTTCTCTCTCTCTCTCTCTCTCTCTTCTCTCTCTCTCTCTCTCTCTCTCTCTCTCTCACTCTCTAGAAACAAATTCCTTCTGTTTAACCCTTTCTCTCTCTTTCTCTATTTCTCTCTCAACCTCTAGAGGGTAGAGGATAATTCCTTCTGTCTAACTCTCTCCCTCTCTCTCTCTCTCTCTCTCTATCTCTATCTCTGTCTCTCACTCACTCTCTAGAGACCAAATCCTTTTGTCTAACTTTTTCTCTCTCACTCTCTAGAGAGTAGGGGCCAATTTCTTCTCTCTATTCCTCATCATTTCTCTATCTCTATAAAACTTTAAGCAATTGGTGCTGCTCCCTACTTGTGTCTCTTATTTGCTTAGGTCTTTTCTCAACTTGCAAATCCTTCGTCTTATTTTGCTAAGTTTCTTGCAACCTTTGAATCCCTCTGACCACCTTTTTTATTTTCGAATCTAGTTATAACTTCAACGAGGAAAGTTTTTTAGCACTTTTGTTTTACACTTTGGTCAGATTTGATTTTTATTTTTTTTAAATTTTTGTAAATATTTTTTTTTTACACATCACCAGCGCTCACGGGCAGAGCCCTATTCAATTCTTTGATCTTTCGTGTAATGATGGCTTTGGTGGGCAGGATTCCTCTGAGAGCACAGAATACATTACAGAAGGTGATTCTCTTTGGCGTAGCGTACATTAAATACCTTTTCCTTTAATTGAAAGTGTTATACTTTCATCTTCTTATTCTTTCATATTCTCATACCTTCATATTCGTATGCTTTCATATTCTTATACTTTCATATTCTCCTACTTTCACATTCGTATGCTTTCATATTCTTATACTTTCTATTCTTATACTTTCATATTCTCATACTTTCATATTCTTATATTTTCATATTCTTAACTTACATATTCTCATACTATCATATTATTATATTTTCATATTCTTATAAATTCATATTCTTATGCTTTCATATTCTTATGCATTCATATTCCATATTCTTTCATATTCTGTATACCTCATAAGTAGTTCAGGATAATAATCTCCTAAGAATTTTTTCAACAGATAAGAACAAGATGAAACTGGAATTCCTTTTGATGTTT
>SEYY01006259.1:0-13083 GCA_009176605.1 Armadillidium nasatum | reverse complement strand
GAGTCTTCCTGCAACATAATTACTTATTGATGGATCCACCTATATAACGGTGAGGCACTTGGATATAATACTCTAAATCCCTATCATCATTGTTAAATATAAAGGCAAGTCGTACAAAATACTCACGACGTTCTCTCATATCTCTGCGTATTTGACCAATAACACGTTCAATAACATCTTCAAATCCATTTTCTAAATCATTTAAAATGACAGGATTATTAACTCTTACATTGTATCTTGCGTTTTGTATTAGGGCCCGGACCTTGCGATTAACACTCAAAGTTCTTACCCTTACGACTTCTTCTTCGTTCATTAGCTCTTGTTCTCTGTCTCGAAGGGCCTGATTCATGGGTGGAATCATCATTGGGGCGTTTACGGGGGGTCATCTTAACAAAACTGAAATATATATATATATATATATATATATATATATATATATATATATATATATATATATATATATATATATATATATATATATATATATATATATATATATATATATATATATATATATAGGGTAACCGTTGTCTTAATTACTTTTCATTTCTAAAAAAAAAAACCATCTTATATGATAGAATAGAAGATTATTATTTTATACTAAATATTTTTCTCTTTAATAAAATAAAGAAGAGAATTTTTTTCACCATGGAAATATATATATATATATATATATATATATATATATATATATATATATATATATATATATATATATATATATATATATATATATATATATATATATATATATATATATATATTACTATGTTTTAACTATAAAATCGATTCTAGGAATAAATGAAAATAATTTTTAAGAATAAGGAAACAATTGAAAATGATATAAAAAAGAAATAAATGAATTTTAAATAGAAAAATAGAAATGAAGAAATAAAATGAAAAACAGAAATGATATAAAAGAAACAGTATAAGGAAAAAGAAACAATTTAAAAAAGAAATACATGAAAAAATATACAAGAGTACAGTAATCAGAATAAGGAAAAGAAGAAACAATTGAAAATGATATAAAAGAAATAAATGAAGAAATAAAAATGAAAAACAGAAATGATATAAAAGAAACAGTATAAGGAAAAAAGAAACAATTTAAAATGATATAAAAAAGAAATAAAATGAAAAATACACAAGAGTACAGTAAACAGAACAAGGAAAGAAGAAATAATTGAAAGTGATATAAAAAGAAATAAATGAAATGAAAAATACGAGAAAAGGGAAAAAAAAAGGAAAATAAATAATTTTTTTTTCACCCAATCGAGATAATAATAATAATAATAATAATAATAATAATAATAATAATAATAATAATTAAAATAAATACAAAAAAAAAAAAAAAAAAGTTAATTTTCAGCTCAAGGAAGATAAAAAGATTTTTCTTACCTGTTACACTCGAAATAAAAATGAATCGAAGATGGAGTATGGGTAGAGATGTAAATAACCAGGGTCTTTTTTTTCTGTCTGAAAATTCTTACTGCGTCGACCTGTAAATAAGTTTTTTAAATTAGAATCTAATTGTTTGGAATATATATATATATATATATATATATATATATATATATATATATATATATATATATATATATATATATATATATATATATATATATATATATATATATATATATATAGAGAGAGAGAGAGAGAGAGAGAGAGAGAGAGTTGTATGTTTATACGAGAAAATGTAGAATAAAAATTTCGATTACTACAAAGATGACACAATTGCCCAAAATTCGAACCAAGTTTAGTTCCAACCCTAATGGTCTAGAACAATAAAAAGATAACAACAATTACCACTTTTGATCTAATAACAATTCAATCAACAACAAAAATAATAAGAGTAATAATAATAATATTAATAATAATAATAACATAGGACTTAACTATCATTAAAAAGCGTTGCCGATTTTTAAATCGAAAAGAAAAAATAAACCCCCCGCAAATAAAATTGTACATAAAAAGTTAAATTATTAAACGCTAAAAATAACAATGAGGTGAACAACCTTCAAAATCATAAAATGTAAAGGTTCCAAAATGGAGAAAAAAACTAAACTCTAAAATCTCGAACTCAATAATATATATATATATATATATATATATATATATATATATATATATATATATATATATATATATATATATATATATATATATATATATATATATATATATATATATATATATATATATATATATAAATAAAAACATTACCTTTTTTATTTTATTTTTTCTCTGTGTCGGATTTTAAAAACTTTATAAACTCCCTTTTGTTCAGCCGTAAATTAGTGAATGTTCTATACGTATAATACGGATTTACGATCCTTTTATACATTGGTCACAGATCGGTTACCAATTATTGTTTTTGTAATGGTCCCCCATAAAATTCCACTTACCATTTTTTCCAGTTATTTTAAAAAGAGGCTATAAAATATCTTTGACTCACAGAATGTTTACATATATATATATATATATATATATATATATATATATATATATATATATATATATATATATATATATATATATATATATATATATATATATATATGTAAACATTCTGGATTCGTTATCAGGGAACAAGTATCTTTATACTTTATTGTAAAATATAAATCTCTCTTAGAAGACTTAATAAATAATACGAGAACTCCAATAAGCAAGATCATCAAAACCGTAACTATAAAAGGAATAGTAAATCCTCCATTTTCATACAGAGCTCCACCAATGCTAGGGTCGATAATTAAAACCTATTCCAAGACAAGACTCGAAACAAGCCATGACAGTTGCATTATCATCAAAAAAAAATTCTTCAGCAATTACGCTAAAAGCTGTTACAATAAAAAGTAGTGTAACCGAAAGACTCACCCAATGCGTATTAAAATAGAAAAAGTTAAAAATACCTCAATGTTATACATGCTGTTAATAAAAACGAATAAAATATTTGCAGTTACGAGGATAAATATACCAGTCTTTGCAATTACATAGGGGGGTGGCCTAATATCATAAGCTTTACCGATATTGGTCCCATTATTATGGAAACAAAATTAAACACTGAAAAAAAAGCACTGGAGTACTGAAATGCGCTAGCACCAATTTGAGAAGTAAATTTTGGGTAATATGGAGCTTGAAAATAGATGCACACACCATAAACTATAGCAAATAAAAAAAAAAAAAAAAAAATAGCCTGTAGTTATATGGGTTTGTACGTTCATGTATATGTGATTATATTAGAAAATAAAAACAAAATAAAAGATGCAATAAAATTCTGTCTAGCAAGAGCAAGGAATTGTTTAACAAGAGATACTTACTTAAAAGTAAAACTATTTTCTTATATAAGGTATTTTACTTTTTTTCTGAAAATGATGTTTATGCTTATAAGCCACTGAAGTATGGTTTAAGATATAAAACGAAGAGGTTCATTCGCATAAGACAAACTTATGAATAAAACAAAGAAGTTCTTTCGTATAAGATTCCTAATGAACTTCAATGCGACAAGATACAAAAAGTCACTCTTATAAATGATGAAAAGTTTAGAGTGTTATGGAGAATTAAGATAAGAAAAGCATGTAATTTCCGATAAAAATGTATGCTGGAGAGTGTAAAATAAATGTTTGGTTATGTTAAAGTAAGACTAAATATATATATATATATATATATATATATATATTATATATATATATATATATATATATATATATATATATATATATATATATATATATATATATATATAAAATAGAGAAATTAACATCTGCTTGCGGGATCATGTTTAAATAGGTTACTCTTTAGGATATCAGGAGAGAGAGAGAGAGAGAGAGAGAGAGAGAGAGAGAGAGAGAGAGAGAGAGAGAGAGAGAGAGAGAGAGAGAGAGAGAGAGAGAGAGAGAGAGAGAGAGAGAGAGAGAGAGAGAGAGAGAGAGAGAGAGAGAGAGAGAGAGAGAGAGAGAGAGAGAGAGAGAGAGAGAGAGAGAGAGAGAGAGAGAGAGAGAGAGAGAGAGAGAGAGAGAGAGAGAGAGAGAGAGAGAGAGAGAGAGAGAGAGAGAGAGAGAGATTGAATTGAATTGTATATTGAGTTTTAAAGAACTAAGTCAGTAAAAAAATATGGATAATAATAAAACTTGAAATAGACAAAATACTTACAGTAAAAAAAATTTAAATGCATATAAATAAATGAAAACAATGAAAGAATAAAGATTACCGACTGCTTGATGATTAACAATAAGACACTTAGTAGAAAAAACAATGAGTGGAAGCACTAACTTCTTAAAACCATTTTATTCGTGTACGAAATCAATGCTTTGAAAAATAGTTGAAGATAGGGGAAAGTAGAAGATCAAACTTTAAAAAAGGAAACTCGTAAAGTTAGAAAAGATTGAAGGTGGTGTACACAAAATGATGAAGTATTGGTCCACAGAAAAAAGATTGACGAGAAAATATATATATATATATATATATATATATATATATATATATATATATATATATATATATATATATATATATATATATATATATCTGGAATGATCGGAATTTTTTAGGATAAGTCAGCTAATAAGGAAAAAACAAACAAATAACGGAGCTATGGTAAACTCGATCATTCAAAGAAGATGTATAAAATATTTTTATTATTTTAAGTAGAGATGAAAATGATAATTTTATGAGGTATACTGAATAAATTCTTTGTGAAGAAGTAAAAGAATTTAAAATATCAAGTTTTTTACTTTTTATGTATGTTAATAGTAACTGACAACTCAAAATTATTATTAAAAAGCCTTGAAATGAGTTTAAAGTAAAAGATGAATATGATAAGTGGAAAGATAAGACAGAAATTTATTATGCAGCTGTTTTTTCGAGACCTTCCTAAAAGCATTTAAAATATTTTATGGATGTGTGTTTATAAGAGCAAACTCGTATTTTTAAAAAAAAAAAAAAAAAAATAAGCTCATATATAATAACATAAAAAGTTCAAAGTCTAAGCCGTCTCCTTCAAAAGAATTTGAAATATTTTTATATGATAGAAAAAATCAGAGTCGTTCGAACAGGGGATGGTCACTGTAACAAATCGGGGATGCATGTGACAAAGAGAAGTCTTTGAAGTATATTTGTTTGTGTCAAAATAGTTGGCCATTAATATCATTTTCTCTCGAATGAAAATAAAAGAAAACTTAAATATTCAAGTTGTTTTAAAACGAATACTATTATAATTTATTATAAATACTTTAAAATACATGCTTTATGATATATATATATATATATATATATATATATATATATATATATATATATATATATATATATATATATATATATATATATATATATATATATATATATATATATGTAAATAAAAAAATAATAAATAAAATAAAATACACTAAGTTTTTATCGTTCAAAAAAAAAATAAAAAGATTTAAAAGAAAAAAAGAAATTATTATTCATGTAAAAAGATTCTTGTTTCCAAAATGCTTCGCTGGCGGGATGGTCTAAGCGCTCGCTTTACCAACAGCGGAGTAGCTAGTTCAATCCTCCCTCGGACTCTTGAGTAATTTTTTATCTATTCAAAAACTTATATAAAAATTGAATTTTTTGTTCTAAGTTTAAAAAAGAGAGATATATATATATATATATATATATATATATATATATATATATATATATATATATATATATATATATATATATATATATATATATATATATATTATATATATATATATATATATATATATTATATATTATATATATATATTATATATATATATATATATATATATATATATATATATATATATATATATATATATATATATATATATATATATATATAACTGTTTCCATGGATACGAGAAAATAATAATAATAATAATAAATGTGTATGCACCAGCGCCCGCGCTCTCGACTGCGTGTGTGCGTGTGTGCGTGTGTGCGCCGCGCCCGAAACCCTCGGCTTGTGTGTCTCTCTTCCGCGCGCGCGAAAAAAACAAAGCCATAAATAAAAGAATTTTCCTTTTCTTAAGTAATGCTGCGTGGTCTAGTGGTCTAAAGGCTTGGCATATGAATCAGGAGGAGACTCAAGATCAAGAGTTCGAATCTCGGTCTTGAGATATGAAAAAATCGAGTTTTTAAGCGTGCGTTGGTTTGTTTGTTTGTTCGGCTTTCAAGTTTTCCAAGTAAGAGAGAAAACGTGACGTCAGCAATGCTGGACTGTGATTGGCTGGAAGATTCCCTTAACAAAAGAAGGTTGTGACGTATCATTCCAATTCCCATTCCAAAATACAAACCGTGACGTCATGACCTTTCAAACATACAAGCTATGACGTCATCAAAGGAACCTTGCAAAATACAATCAAGGACACGCGAAAGCGGCAAAGTCAAAAGAAACCGCAAACCATAAAGGTGAGAAATAGGTGAGAAATAATTAAAAAACAAATAAAATAACACCACAAAACAAGATCACATCAAAGATAAGACCGCAAAACAAGATCTCAATTAAGATAAAACCGCAAAACAAGATCTCAATTAAGATAAAACCGCAAAACAAGATCTCAATTAAGATAAAACCGCAAAAAACACCTCACAAAGGTACGTGAGTTTGCAAATTCCTTGCAAATTCCTAGCCTTGTTGCAAATTCCTAGTGCGAATTCCCAACCTGGTTCTGGTGTACATTACTACTAAGCTCAAGATTGAGGAAGGAGAGATACGTTTTCTCTTGCCGAGTTCAAGGCCTATTAAATTATATATTAATTTCTTGAATAATCGATAATATTCACGAAAAAAGATAATATTGAGAGTTATCAGAGCTATTTGTATTTAACTAAAACCTTTATTAATAATTTCTCTGCTCCATTATTGTTTGTACGAAGCACTTTGTGCAATTGCATATTAATAAAGATTACCAATGATTATTGCACTTTGGATCTATCCCTGTCTCTATATATATATATATATATATATATATATATATATATATATATATATATATATATATATATATATATATATATATATATATATATATATATATATATATATTATATATATATATATATATATATATATAATATATATATATATATATATATATATATATATATATATATATATATATATATATATATATATATATATATATATATATATATATATATATATATATATATATATATATATATATATATATATATATATATATATATATATATATATATATATATATATATATATATATATATATATATATATATATATATATATATATATATATATATATATATATATATATATATATATATATATATATATATATATATATATATATATATATATATATATATATATATATTTATATATAAATATATATATATATATATATATATAATATATATATATATATATATATATATATATATATATATATATTATATATATATATATATATATATATAATTATTATTATTGGTATTATTAACAGAAATAATTAATTATAAAACTAATTATTTTCCACTCCTCTGAAAACAATTTACAATTTACAAATATAGTAAAATAGTTTTTCTTTTTATGCTGGTACCAATTGTTTATTCGTTTTCATTTATTAACGTTAATACTGTATTGCAAAATAAACGTTTATTAGAAAATAAATTAATTACTGCTTTTAATTAGAAAAATGGAGCTCATGATTTAAAATTTTCTAACGTAAATTGAATGCTCTATATATATATATATATATATATATATATATATATATATATATATATATATATATATATATATATATATATATATATATATATATATATATATATATATATATATATATATATATATATATATATATATATATATATATATATATATATATATATATATATATATATATATATATATATATATATATATATATATATATATATATATATATATATATATATATATATATATATATAATATATATATATATATATATATATATATATATATATATATATATATATATATATTATGCATACAATGAATCTCTTGTTTTCGTTCTAGAAGTATTCAAAACAAAACAGAGTCTCTCACAAAGCTTTGATTTATATAACAAAACTACCTATCATTCTATCCGGTCTTCTCTCCTGTCATGCTTTAGCAGCAGTTCTTCCTTTTTCATCCTTTAAATTTTATTAATCGTCGAATTTCTCAAAATCTTTAAAAACTCTTCAACCATTCTTTTACTTTTCATGCGACCTGTTTGTTATTTCATTATTTCAAAATCTTTAAAATTCCTCAATCATTCTTCTACTCTTCACCTGACCTGTCTGTCATTTCATTATCTTAAAATCCTTAAAATTCCTCAATCATTCTTCTACTTCTTCATCTGACCTGTCTGTCATTTCATTATCTCAAAATCCTTAAAATTCCTCAATCATTCTTCTACTTTTCATCTGACCTATATGTCATTTTATTATCTCAAAATACTTAAAATTCCTCACTTATTCTTCTACTTTCAATCTGACTTGTTTGTCATTTCATTATCTCAAAATCCTTAAAATTCCTCAATCATTGTTCTACTCTTCACCTGACCTGTCTGTCATTTCATTACCCGTCCATTTACTCTGACGTTTCAGCATTTCGTTTCTCATTTCACTTTGAATGTCGTCCTTACTCATTAATAAGTTTCCATTAATAGAATAAAGGCCATCAAGCAACTGATCTTTGAACTTTCTCGCATACTTAATTGGAGAAGAGAAAACATGATTGTTTACATTGCCTTAGATACTCAAATCCTTTATCAATCTACTCATCAAAATCTTCAAAATTATAACATCTATAAAAATACACAACTCATGATTTCTCTCATCCTAATATTCTTGCTACTTCTTTTTTGTGAACTTTCCTGGAAGAATCACATTATTCCTCCCATTAAAGTTTCTAAATTGCTTAGGTGTATCAGTCGTTTTTAAAATTTAATAAATCTGGCAACAACCTTTGATAATTGCGAAGGATTTTTTTCTGTCTCTGTATCTATATATTTCTCTCTGATTTCATTCCGATGTACAGTAGATGTTGAACCTGGCCTTTTTTCTTCTGCTTTCATTAATGATCTTTTGGTCTCTTCATTAACTGTATATTTTTATGTTGATAAAATAACCATTCATTACTCTTTCCATATTGATAATCACTTTACACTACGTCAATAGTTTATGGTAGTTGTTATATTTTTTTCATGCAATAAAGCGTCATTATCAAAATATCAGTTTAATTTTTCATAACCCGCTTGCAAATCTTAGCTGCGGTGTTGTTTCCTGATAATAACCTAAGTTGACAAGAACTCTACTTAGTCTTACCCAGAAATGACGAGGCACAATGTGTTTAAAGTGAGATGACCATCCGTCCCGAATTTTTCGGGACAGTCCCGATTTTTTAAACCGTGTCATCGATTTTTTTTAGAGACGGACATTTGTCCCGATTTTTAGATTTGGCAAAAATTATTTATTCAACTAGTCAGCCAGACAGCAGAAGAAGGCAGTGACACACCGCCATACAGCCAGAGGGTTCGGCGCATGGGAGCAGAAGGCAAAAATATATATATATTTTTTTTGTAGAATGTCCTTAAACTAATAAACCATATGACTTGTTTTCAAAAACAACATTCGCATTTCTTCTTTATATTAAAAATCACCCTCCTTTATACATCCCTTAAAACCCTTACGGTCAGTGTATTTGGAGGAGGGAGAGCCAATGTTCAGAAGCGTCCCGAATTATGGTCAGAAAAATATGGTCACCTTAGTTTAAAGTGGATATGTAACCAATCTTAAAGCTTCCATACTTAGCACGAAAATTTGGAGCAAACTATTTAAAAAAGAAAAAAAAATTATATCATCTGATGTATGTATGTTTGTATGTATGTTTGATTTGTCTGTGGTCATGATAAAAACGAATTTTGGCTATTGTTTATAAAAAAAAAAAAATTCACACGAAAATATTTGGGTATTTGGCGGTTTTATGACCCCTGCATGGCAGAGGAAATTGTTTCTTAGTTGAGTGGTGATGTAAAATGATCGGTAATTGATATATTAACGTAATTTTTAACAATATCGCATGCTATTTTGCCGTTTACAGTATTATACCCATAGACAAGGACCATAATTGTTTAGGAAAACCACGGCCCTAATGGTGATTAGTTATTAGTAGCAAGTTCTCTTTGTTTTAAGTGAAACGATTAAAAAATAAAAACTTTGTCGAGTTATAAAATCATGATAATAAAAAATACATTGAAAACAAATGAACAAAAGACTCACTAAATCTTTTGTTTTAAATATGCCTCGAAAATAAAGAAAGCTTTCGAAAAAAAACGAATAAATTGCATGTGCTTCTCATTTAACTTTTGCCATCCGAGGTGTACGTTTTCTATTTTGAAATAAATTTAGAAAACGAAAGAAAATAATTTTAAAGGGGAAACTTTATTAAAAAGTTTTTATTGTCGAGATAAGAACTTAATAATAGTGATACGTTTAAATGAAAGATAAAAAAACTTAAAATATTGTCCAATAAAAATAAAACGGAATTAAGGAAAAAATTTTTTATTATTTTGAAACTACAAAAAGAAATATTAAATAAATATATAAATAAATAAAATAATAAAAAAATAAATAAAAAAATATCAAGACACTGATTATTTGATAAAAAAAAAAAAAAAAAAAAAAAAAAAAAAAAAAAAAAAAAAAAAAAAAAAAAAAAAATAAATAAATTTAATTGCAAAATTTCATCTTTATTATTTTTCTTTTAAAAAAAAATAAAAAAAAAAAAAAAAAAAAAAAAAAAAATATATATATATATATATATATATATATATATTATATATTATTATATTATATATATATATATATATATATATATATATATATATATATATATATATATATATATATATATATATATATATATATATATATATATATATATATATATATATATATATATATATATATATATATATATATATATATATATATATATATATATATATATATATATATATATATATATATATATATATTATATATATATATATATATATATATATATTATATATATATATATATATATATATATATATATATATTATATATATATATATATATATATTATATACTATTATATATATATATATATATATATATATATATATATATATATATATATATATATATATATATATATAGATATATATATATATATATATAGATATATAGAGATAGATAGATAGATAGATAGATAGATAGATAGATAGATAGATAGATAGATAGATAGATAGATAGATAGATAGATAGATAGATAGATAGATAGATAGATAGATAAATACTGATAGATAGATAGATAGATAGATAGATAGATAGATAGATAGATAGATAGATAGATAGATAGATAGATAGATAGATAGATAGATAGATAAACAGATAGATAGATAGAAGAACTAAATTAATCACAGCCGTACCATTACTATAAACGTCTACTATAAAGAGATATACCGTATAAGAGGGAAGACCTCAAAAAGGATATAAAAAGCGTTCCTTTTCCAAGCCATTATAAGTGAAAAGGAAGACATTACCTAAAGCAAGATTAAAAATCAAAAAGAAAAGAGAAACGGACGGTTTTTTTCTTGTTTTTTTTTTATATATATTTTTTTTAAAGATATTTTTTTCCTTTATATTATTAAAATAGACTTAAAAACAATTGTGAAAATGTCTTTGTATAGATAATAGCTTCGGCAATCTTTGTACAAAAGAATAGTTTGTATTTAAATAACGTATGAAGAAAATTATTGTAATTCATTATCAATGGAGAAAAAGAGGCTTAAAGGCTTCTTTAGGCACCAAGAGGAAATATTAATCATTTGTAACTTTGGATTACTTAATATTATTATTGAAAGTCTAATTTAATATTTATATTCAGTGTATTATTATTTTAAATTATAAAATGTAACTAAAAGGTTATAACTTATAAGCCTTTAGGTGACTCTCTAGCATTAGTATGACCTATATATATATATATATATATATATATATATATATATATATATATATATATATATATATATATATATATATATATATATATATATATATATATATATATATATATATTACATTCGCATTTAATAAAACGAAATACACTTAAAATACGTCCTATTTTAAATTAATAATAAAAGATATATATATATATATATATATATATATATATATATATATATATATATATATATATATATATATATATATATATATATATATATATATATATATATATATATATAATATACATATTACATTTTTTTTCTCCAAAATTTTAATATTTTTGATAACAAGAAAACTCCTTCGTCATCATGTCACTCTACCCTTTGATTGGTTAAACACATTTCTGATATGCTTTTCCACTAACAATCTTAAAATTTTTTAACAAAAATTTCACCCCATACTTAAGAATCTCCGTCTGGTACAAGGTTCGTAGATATTTTTGATCTCCATTTTTAATACCCCAAGTAACATAAGCCGGTTTATATTTTTCTTATGAACGTCGCTTTAAGATTTAAGATTTTTGTTTTTTTTTAACATTTTTATTTTATTTATTTCATTATTTTACCATTTCACTAGTGACAACTAATAATAATTCCAAGGGTTATTAATGGTACTTCCTTGCATTTAGCAAATCTTTATTATTAGAATTATTTTTATTACCTATTATTATATTACGATTTTTAATTTTTCCATAGGGTAATTATGGTAGTAACAATATTTTTTTATTATTATTATTATTATTATTGGCATTTTTTTTCTTTCATCGTATTGCTAATATTTCATCATCTTGAAGTATAACCAAAAATTTATTTATCGTAGTCATTCTTATTTTATTATATTTATTGTAACGCTGGTATGTGTTTTTATTTTATCATTTCATTATATATTTAATTAAACTTTACCACTCTCATTATTAGACATATAACCAAATTTTAAACTGAAAGTTACTAAGAACTGAAACAAATATGAATAGCCCTCTCTCTCTCTCTCTCTCTCTCTCTCTCTCTCTCTCTCTCT
>SEYY01006258.1:12500-16714 GCA_009176605.1 Armadillidium nasatum | reverse complement strand
TATATATATATATATATATATATATATATATATATATATATATATATAATATATATATATATATATATATATATATATATATATATATATATATATATATATATATATATATATATATATATATATATATATATATATATATATATATATATATATATATATATATATATATATATATATATATATATATATATATATATATATTATATATAGATATATAATTATTTATTATATATATAGATATATATTTAATATTTTATATAATATAAATATTATAATATATATAGTAGTGAGGGGCGCACTATCTCAGAGGATCCGGTTTTTAAACCGGATAACCGGTTTGCAATTTGCAATTGCAAACCTAACCTCAGCTTCTTTCCTGAGGGTATTTTGGGGGGATTTTGACCCCTCCTTGGGGGTTTTTGACCCCTCTTTGCGATTTTTCACCAAATTTCTACCTTTATGCCACGATTTTGGGGCTAGCCCTTGACATCAGCCCGGATTTTGCCCGGATTTATCCGGATTTCGCGAGGACCCAGCCCGGATTTCGCGCCGATTCGGTCCCGGATTTCAGTTAGAATTTATCTGTATTCGGGTATTTTAATCGGTTTTTTATTCCGGTTTTTAAACCGGATGGCCGATTTCACAATTTTCCATGTTCGATATATCGAACGAAATATCGACCGATTAATCGGACAATATACCGATCGATTAATCGAATCTGATTTGTCGCATGAGTGACGTGATCACAAGAGCAAATTTTTTCAAAGTTATAAAATTCAAATTTATATAAGTAAATTCGAGTCTCGAACTCTCGATACCTGAGCAGGTATAAACCTTTACGCTCGCAGACCAGGTACTTAGACCGTTACACCACCAAGACAATACGAAGGGAAGATGTGATTTCTCTTTTACAATAATAATTATCTCGAATATGTTTATTATATACAATGAAAGAAAACGAGACAATTTTGGTAAAACATTGAAATAAAAAAAAACATTTAAAAAAAAAAAAAAAAAAAATTAAATATTTATTTTAGAAGTTATAAGAAAAATTAATGATTTTAAAAGAAAAAAAAACACTATCAATAAGGATAATAAAGAGATTGTTTAATTACACAGGTTTATTTAAAACATTTTATTTTAATACACATATTTTGTATAGTATATATATATATATATATATATATATATATATATATATATATATATATATATATATATATATATATATATATATATATATATATATATATATATATATATATATATATATATATATATATAATCAGGTAAGTATAGCGTTTACAAAGGTAATATGTTCCCCTTAAATCCGTATGGGACTGTTCTAGTTGAATTTCGGATAAAAATCCGTTTGTTGGCGGTGAACTGCATCTTCTTTGAACTTGTTACATGACTAACACCGCCTAATTTTCCAGGTTGAAATATTGTATTAGGTACAACATGATGTGTTCTTTCTCTGTTGTTATTATGAATTGGTGATTTGTTCATTCCTGAACGTTGTTTGTGAGGCAGCTCATCATCATTGACAGTATCTTCAATTATGTTTTCTAATTGTATTTCATTCATAACTTTTACAGTGACATCGATATCTTTAATGTCATTGTATAAAGAATCATCATGACCATTATCTTTTTCAGAGCATCTCTCGAGAGTTAATTCTAACAAGTTTTTGAAATTAACAATATCCTTTGTCTCTTCGTTGATGGTTAGGCCTTTTGCTTTAACAATATGTTTTATGTCTCCATCACTCTTACGTATTCTAAGTCCATATGATTTTGGTCCTGTGCATACAAATGAGTCGGCATAGGCCCCGTCTCCATATTCATCAAGTTCATCCGTAAGTTCACCTAAAAAGTTTCCTGTTTCAGGTCCTTTCTCGTTTTCGTCCATGACAAAAATGCACGAGTCTGTGTCGCAGTATAGAGCCCTATCTTTCACCTTGTTTAATAGCTCGTATAACTTGATGCGTGCATATGATGTAGTGAAAGATGCAATAGGAATATTTGTAACTTTTGAAGATCGTTCACTCAACTCATTTTTCACGATGGTTACAACATATTTTGGACCTATAGGGATCACCTCACTAACTTCAATGTCACATTGATTGATCAACTCCCATACTTCTTTGTCGCTGTTACATATTTTAGTCTCCCTGGAGGGACAATTTTGTGCGAATTTACCCCATAATGAATTTAGGCACAGTTTCGCTATGAAACGCATGCCAGGGTTCTTTTTTATGTTATTGATATCGAGCTCCACACCTTCTTTTTCTTTGAAAAGACGTACAAACTCTTTTAGCTTTTCCATGAAGTTTGGGTCGTTTTCACGAATACCTGCTGGTAATCCTGAAGCTTCTGTCTTGATCTTTAAGAAGTAATTCACATACTTCTCAAAGAGGTACTCTTTTCCTTTAAAGGACCAGACTTCATAAATCTTAATGATTTTGTAACCCATCTCTAATGCCAACTGAATTTCAGGTGTGGTAAAAACACCGTTGATACATCTTTCATTTTCGTTATGGGTGCATTTCTCACATTTCTCTTTTGTACATGTGCTACAAAGTGGGAACATTAATTTTTTTTCAGCTCTTTCAGCCAGTACAGGAATATATAAGTCCTGGGGTGGTAGTATTTTAATATAAGCCAATCCGAAATATTTTTCATCAAGTCCTCTTACAAAGGACTCGATGTCTGGCACTTTATCCCCAACAAGTTTCTCTGGAGGTCCACAAGGATATTTCATGCGCTTTTGCACGTATGGGTAAAGAGATGTGTAATCTAAATACATAATCTTTTTTCCTTCTGTTGGTGGGTAGTAGTGAACAAATGGTTCAGTTCTACCACCAAATAACGAATCATCTATTACAAGTCTGTTATTCACTGTGTCATTGCTGATGCGATTAGCATATTCACCAACAGTTATATTTTTACGATCATCATCAGGGTCTTGTATGATGTCTTTCTTCTGTTCATTCCACTCACATCCCCATATTCTAACAACATTAAAACCATTTTCTTTATATACCTGCTCTTGTTTCATGGTATTAAAGTATCTGTCTTCAGCGGAAACTTCACCAAAAACACCTCTTCCATTATAACAGTTTCTGTGACCATGCCATGCACATCCGTGAAATAAAAACACAGTTTTAACTCCATTAACATAACCAAAACCGTCAGGGTATAGCCAGGCGTTCTTAATCTTGAATGCTTTCTCACCTCCATTTCGCGCATGTCTTATACTTATGTTGTTGATTTTTTCTTGGTATGTTATCCATTTAATTGCTTCGTAACTAAATAATTTTGAATTTTCTCGCCCCATTATAGTGATTTTCTCTTGTGGCATAAATACATTTTTATAGATAGCGTAGCATAATGAAGCTATTGTTGTACATTCAGTCAGACAATCAATATCGAAAGCTTTAATGAAGCTAGTTCTAAATTTTTCAAAACATTTTCTTAAAATATCAACATCAGTGATACAATACTTCATGCATTCTTCAAAAATATTATATTCTTTGTTTTCAAATTTATTATAGAATTCGTTAAAATCATTCTTTTCACCACCAAATAATTTACTAGTTTCAAAAAACTTTCTGTCAGGGATTTTTCCTTTATAATTTAATGTATTTTCGCTCAGAAAAGAGTATGGGAAAAACCCTTTGGATACTCCCTGTTCTGTAATCCCCATACACTTAGGCATATTTTTCAAAGCACATGGTGTGAACAGCAATGTATCTCTATAGACTATATTCCCGTTTGAGCCCATAGAGATGATCTTGTTTCCTCTTTTTATGGGATCATCACTAATGGCTAGTGTGTTAGGGTGTGTTAGTAAAGATGCATAAATGAATTGGTGGTCGAACTTCCCGCCGTTATGGGCTGCCACAATTACTTTTGATTTTTTGTTTTTGTCTGAGAAACTCATTAAAAACTCAATAAATTTATCCACAGGACTTTCATCATCTTCCATCTTGAATGTCCTGGTTCTAGGTCCACAATATTCACAAGTATTTTCTCCTTCCTTATCTGTGCACAAATTACATATCATCTGGCATACTAACAGATAAGGTATCATCTCAATAATTTTGAGGCCTCTATTATTTATACCTTTGTTTTTCTGGAATGTCTCAATATCGTAATAACAAGTAAAGACCGTAGGTCCATCATTTTTCTTCTTCTTCTTTTCTTTCT
>SEYY01006258.1:0-5000 GCA_009176605.1 Armadillidium nasatum | reverse complement strand
ATATATATATATATATATATATATATATATATATATATATATATATATTACCTTATGTGACTTCTTTTTAAAATCTGATTGATAACACGAATTTAAAAAGTATGTTTCTGAGATGTAGGTGAGGTATATTTTATACATATCAGTTTACCCATGGTTACCAGTTAATATTTTTAAAAAATATTTGGAAACTAGATAGTCTACTTATCATTTTTTTTCCCCTGAATAATCCTGTTTTTCATTCAGATTAAAAAAAAAAAAAAAAAAATGTTTTTGTAACTTTGTACTTTTTTAAATAAATAAAACTCATTTGAACATATTATTATTTTCTGGAATATCGTAACCTCGTTATTACAAACTTGAAAAATGCAAATCATCTTATTTGTTAAAATAAAGGAGAGAAATAATTAGAATTGGTAACCCTTGATACATATATATATATATATATATATATATATATATATATATATATATATATATATATATATATATATATATATATATATATATATATATATATATATATATATATATATATATATATATATATATATAACGAATTTATTCCGGTGATAGTCGTTGAAAGTCAGATAAAATAAAACCTAGTTGGCAACCCACAACTTGTGGAGGTGCATATTCATAATTGTAGTTTTTTAAAATAAATGTATATATATGTATATATATATATATATATATATATATATATATATATATATATATATATATATATATATATATATATATATATATATATATATATATATATATATATATAAATATATAATAAGAATTTTATTTTTTGTATTAATAAGATTAAAGTTATAGAACAGCGTCTTTTTTAAACTGAATACCGTTATGCCCTCTTATCGCATTTTTTATTCTAAATAACTCATCAGAAAATGGTATATATATATATATATATATATATATATATATATATATATATATATATATATATATATATATATATATATATATATATATATATATATATATATATATATATATATATATATATATATATATACAGCGGAAATAACATTCTCGTTTTTTAATCTGAAGTTTATGTGATGTCACCGAAATACATTAGTTGTCTAAAGATGCATTATTGATATTTTATCATTACTTTTCAGATAATGCATGATGATTTTTAGTATTTATTTATTATTTTGTTTAGTTTTACCAAATTGTCTCGTTTTCTTTCATTGTATATAATAAACATATTCGAGATAATTATTATTGTAAAAGAGAAATCACATCTTCCCTTCGTATTGTCTTGGTGGTGTAACGGTCTAAGTACCTGGTCTGCGAGCGTAAAGGTTTATACCTGCTCAGGTATCGAGAGTTCGAGACTCGAATTTACTTATATAAATTTGAATTTTATAACTTTGAAAAAATTTGCTCTTGTGATCACGTCACTCATGCGACAAATCAGATTCGATTAATCGAACGGTATATTGTCCGATTAATCGGTCGATATTTCGTTCGATATATCGAACATGGAAAATTGTGAAAATCGGCCATCCGGTTTAAAAACCGGTATAAAAACCGATTGTCCGTTTAAAAATACCCGAATACAGATAATTCTAACTGAAATCCGGGGCCGAATCGGCGCGAAATCCGGGCTGGGTCCTCGCGAAATCCGGATAAATCCGGGCAAAATCCGGGCTGATGTCAAGGGCTAGCCCCAAAATCGTGGCATAAAGGTAGAAATTTGGTGAAAAAATCGCAAAGAGGGGTCAAAAACCCCCAAGGAGGGGTCAATCCCCCCAAAATACCCTCAGGAAAGAAGCTGAGGTTAGGTTTGCAATTGCAAATTGCAAACCGGTTATCCGGTTTAAAAACCGGATCCTCTGAGATAGTGCGCCCCTCACTACTTATGTCAGATTATGTAATAATAGGTTAATTCAGATTATATAAAAATCATGTATTACCAAATACTTTCTAATATCACTGAAATTCCAATAAAACCATGTTGTCCTTTAAAACATATAAGCTCTCTCTCTCTCTCTCTATATATATATATATATATATATATATATATATATATATATATATATATATATATATATATATATATATATATATATATATATATATATATATATATATATATATATATATATATATATATATATATATATATATATATAATATATATAAAGTGGAGATTGTTCTGAGTTTCGATTGTTTAAAAAATATCGAAAATCGAAAATATCGGAGAGTTGTAACAGAGGTACGAGGTACTATTACTAGACATAGACACAATTATTATTACTTACTTTTCTAGCAGAACCTAATTCGACTTATCATAACCTGAACTACCGAAATTGCCGTAAAAAGAGGCCTAACCTACACAAGAATTTGCCGTAAAAAGACCTAACGTACACAAGAACGTTTGCACGACATAGTAGCCTAGGGCTAATTATAGGCAGGAAAATATCGATTAAATAAAATATCGACATAAAAAAAATATCGATATGAAAAATATCGAAACTCAGAAACAATCTCCACCTATAGCCTATATAATATATATTTATATATATATATATATATATATATATATATATATATATATATATATATATATATATATATATATATATATATATATATATATATATATATATTCCTCATTTACCATGCAAGTCAAGGTTAGGTTAAGTCGAACTAGTTTGTTAGATAAACGATGAAAGAGCTTGTGTTCACGAGCTTGTTAGATCCAAAAAACTAGTTCAACTTATCCTAACCTTGATTTGAATGATTAATGTACGCCTAACTGCCAGCAAATAGGTCTAACCTCATGAACGCTGGCTCGTTTAGTGTTTATCTAACAAAGTAGTTCGATTTAACCTAACCTGGACTTAAAGGATAAAAGTACGCATAACGGTCAGCAAATAGGCCTAGCCTAGCAAATGATGGGTCTTTCAGCGTGTAATAATAATGAAATAATTTACTTTATTTCATAATATTTCGTCTTTGTAATTTTAATATAACAAGGATTTTTTTTATTTTTTTTTTATTTTATTTTTAGCTCCGAAATAGCTATAAAATTTCTTACATTTTCTCTCCGACGCTGATACAGCAACTTGGTAGTGTGTTGTTAAATTAAATTATCGTAGTTATTCCACATATTATGTTATGATTGCAATCATTGTTTGTTGATATTTTATTAGTCGCAAATGAAAGCACAAATATTTGCTATATTATCAATTAATGTTAGAGGTCTCACCAGAAGCTTTTATTACGTATACGTATATACTACATTTTAATGCATTTGAAGTGTTCTCTGGAAAAATGGTGAAAATTCGTTCTGAGGCCCTTATAACAAACAATTGCCGACTATACAATATAAAACGCTCAATTCCTCATTGGTTATATGCTTTAGCATATTATTTGGTGTTTCTTAGTTCAGGTTATTTAGGGATTATTCTTTAATTAATCTATAGAAATTACGAACCCAAAAGTTAATGTAATTGCATTAAGGAAAGCTAAATGTAGCTTACTGGACCATTTTTGGGTAATACTTAGATGCTTTTGATAATTTTTTTAAAAATATTTTGCAACTACAAAGGCAAAATATAATAGAATCATCCAATTTAAGTCATGGGAGGTGTTAAAAATGACTTTGTATATTAAACCTACCAAAAACCCTTTAAAGTTTAATATAAAAAGACTTAGCATGTTCATTGATCTTACTACCAGCATCTGACTCTGACTTAGGTGTATTTTTTAGTATATGTTCAATGATCTTATAACCAGCATCTGATTTAGGTGTATTTCCTTTGACTGTCTTTGTTTATTTTTTATTTATTTTATTTTTTATTTTATTTTTTTTTTCAATAATGCACTACCAGATTACTGTGTCAGTGTTAGAGTGAATTATAAGAATTTTATAACTGTTTCAGAGCTAAAAAATTTTTTAAAATTTATATATATATATATATATATATATATATATATATATATATATATATATATATATATATATATATAATATATATATATATATATATATATATATATATATATATATAGGCTTAGGTGGAGATTGTTTTGAGTTTTGATTTATTTTTAATTGATATTTATTTTAATCGATATTTTCCTGCCTATAATTAGCCCTAGGCTACTAAATTGTGCAAAACGTTCTTGTGTACGTTAGGTCTCTTTTACGGCAAATTCTTGTGTAGGTTAGGCCTCTTTTTACGGCAATTTTGGTAGTTCAGGTTATGATAAGTCGAATTAGGTTCTGCTAGTAAAAAAATAAGTAACAATAATTGTGTCTATGTCAGTAAATAGTACCTCGTACCTCTGCAACTCTCTTGTTTACGATAGGCTTCTCCGATATTTTCGATTTTCGATTTTAAAAAATATCGAAACTCAGAAACAATCTCCACCTTTACCTATATATATATATATATATATATATATATATATATATATATATATATATATATATATATATATATATATATATATATATATATATATATATATATATATATATATTTTTATTATATTTTTAAAATATTTTAAAACTACATAATTATCATCTAGTAATTTTTTTTTTCTTTCTATTGGAAATGCAATATATTTCTATATTTAAATAACATGATATTAAGCTTTCTATATTTTGAAGCTAAGTTTTCGAACCATCCATTAGTACTCATCAAAGTATAAAAATGTCCAAAATAAAGCACAATGTTTTTTAAGATCACTTCCTTTTTGATTGATGATTAAGTTCCTGTGGGTAATGCTGAGTAAGGGGCATTTTGCAACTTCCGAAATTCTACCATGCAGCTCATTATCCTAAACACTTAATAGAATTTGTTTGGTCCCCTTTTAAACGATGCAACTGAAGGAATGAGGAAGAAAATAGAAGTTTTTTTCAAAGAAATGATAAGCAAAACTAGGAATATAAGAAATATTCCATATTCTCTTGCTATAAACCACCATATATTAATGTGTGCCTTTTTTGAAAGTTCAGTTTATCATACAAATCG
>SEYY01006257.1:87500-94680 GCA_009176605.1 Armadillidium nasatum | reverse complement strand
ATCCTCAATTTTCAGCCAAGGCGGATATTGCGCATACGTGCACAATGATGTTGTCCTTTCTTGTGTCTCTAATTTGGATCTTCTGAATTCTTACTTTATGGCTTAAACTTTTTTGGAACTCCAAACTAAATTCATTTGTTCTGTTACTTTTCTCCTAACTCTACAGACTATCCTAAATTCTTCGACAATCTTAACTCCAAAATAGAACACATTCTTCCTTCTTCTCCTTTCTCCGAAATCATCATTTTAGGTGATTTCAATGTTCACCACCGCCAATGCTTTCATCTATTTTTGATCCAGCTGGTGAAACTCGCCTACCAATTTTCTATCCAAAACACCTTGAGCAGTTGGTGCATATCCCTACCTACCGTCTTGGTGATGAACCCAACATACTAGATCTTTTCCTAACTTCTTATCCTTCCCCTTATACTGTAAACTCTTTCTCCTCTGGGTTCATCCGATCACCTTCTTATCTCTGTATCTTGTTCTGTCACTTCAAGTCTTCCACAAGAACGGCCCCCGCCTTCGTCGAGGAGACGTTTATGGCATTTCGGTGCCACTAACTGGTCTGACTTGCGGTCGTACTTTTCTGATTTTCCATGGAATGATTACTGTTTCCGTGGGAGGGGTCCTCGGAGTGTGAAGAGCGCATAACGAGTGATTCTCTCTGGCATGGAGGCGTACATTCCATATTCTTTCCCTTCTACTAAACCTAACAAACCTTGGTTTAACTGCTTGTTCTCGTGCTATTCGCCTCAGGGATGCTGCCTTTAGGGAATACTGTCGTCTTCAAACTCCAGAAACTCACTCAACTTATATTTCATCCCGGAATCGAGCAAAATCTATTCTTCGAGATACTAAAAACTCTTTTCTCCGTAGAAAATTCAATAATCTTTCTGGCTCCTCTTTCTCTCGCCCTTTCTGGCATTTTGCCAAAAATGTCAACTCTAACTTTGCTTCTTCCTCTTTCCCTCCTCTAGTATCTTCTGACGGTTCAATTGCCGTTTTGCCCTCCTCTAAAGCTGAACTCTTTGTTCAAACTTTTGCCCTTTAATCAACCTTAGACAATTCCGGAGCTGTTCCTACTCCTTCAACCCCCTCTAACTCATTTATGCCTAAAATTGAATTTCTTCTAAAATGTCATTTCTGCTCTCTCTGAACTTAACACTAAGAAGGCATACGATCCTGATGGTATCCTCCTGTGTTTCTCAAAACTTATGCTTCCGAGCTTGCACCCTGCCTTGGCAAACTATTTCGTCTTTCTCTCTCACTTCAACCTTCCCTTCTTGCTGGAAACGTGCGCCATATAATCTGTGCCGAAGAAGGGGGGAAAATCTCAACCCTCCAACTACCATCCATTTCTTTAACCTCCATTTTCTCTAAAGATTTCGAATCTATCCTTAACAGGAAGATTTGGAAACATCTCAATTCTTCTAATCTTATCTCTGATCGCCAGTATGGCTTTCGAAAGAAACGCTCTACTGGTGATCTTCTTTCCCTTCTCTCTGACTCTTGGTCCTCCGCTCTTCGGCATTTCGGTGAATCTTTTGCTGTAGCGCTGGACATATCGAAAGCTTTCGATAGAGTCTGGCACAAAGCTTTGATTTCCAAACTTCCCTCTTTCGGAATCTATCCTTCTCTCTGTGGCCTTCTCTCTGATTTCCTTTCCGGTCGTTCATCCTATAAATCTATTAATAGTGGTGTTCCTCAAGGATCTGTCCTATCCCCAACACTTTTTCTGTTTTTCATTAATGACCTTCTCTCTATTACTTCATCTCCTATCCACTCCTATGCTGATGACTCCACCCTTCATTACTCTTTTCAATTTGAAAGACGCCCCTCCCAGCAACAGTTAATAGACGCAGGAGGGTGGCCTTGGAGCAACTAACCTCTGATCTATCTCGCATTTCAAATTGGGCAAAGAAAACATGGTCGTTTTCAATGCTCAAAAACTCAATTCCTCCATCTCTCTACTCGACACAATCTTCCACACAACTATGATATCTTCTTCGAAAACACACAACTCAAACCTTCATCTCTCCTTAATATTCTTGGTGTTTCTTTTTCTCGTGATCTTTCTTGGAAAGATCACATTACCTCTCTTTCTAAACAAGCTTCTAAGAGGTTGGGTGTTCTGAGGCCCCTTCAGTATTTCTTCACTCCACCCCAGTTGCTTGCTCTGTAAGGGGTGTTGTTCGCCCCTGTATGGAGTATGCTTCGCACATCTGGGGTGGTTCCATCACACAGCTCTCCTAGAGAAGGTGGAGTCTAGGCTTTTCGTCTCATCAATTCTCCTGCTCTTACTAACTCTCTCAATCTCTTTCTGCCCGTCGAATTGTTGCGTCACTCTCTCTAATATCGCTATTACAACGGACACTGCTCTTCTGAACTCTCTCGTCGCATACCTCTCCATTAAGAAGGGCTCGTGCGACTCGACTTTCTACACAGTCTCGTCCTTTCTCTGTCCAACTCTCTGACCCCAGACTTAACCGCTATGCTCAATCTTACATGTACTCTACTGGTAAAGTCTGGAAAACACTCCCTTCATCTATTTTCCCAAACTTCCTATGACTTACACACCTTCAAACGCCGTGTATCAGGTCACGTCGGCCTTTAATTTGACCATGTTCCGACTTTTCCCCTAACTCTGGTGGAATTTTAGTAGGCCTCTGGCCTTTGCCACCAGAGTATATATATATATATATATATATATATATATTATATATATATATATATATATATATATATATATATATATGCTTTTATTGTATATGTCCGTGCGGTGCGGTGCGTGGTGCGCTGATTTGCGGTGCGGTGCGGTGCGGTGCTTGCAGTTTAGTGTTTGCGCCAACTGCGGTGGGTGCACGCGACTGGTGCGGTGTGGTGCGTGCGGTGCGGAAAATTCCGGAGCTCGGCAAACCTAATATTATTATATATTATATATATATATATCTATATATATATATAATATATATTATATATATATATTATATATATATATATATATATATATATTATTTAAAAACAAAAAATAAAAAAATTTTTTTACCCAAATTGTTGCGATCAATTTATGATACCCAAAACTTAATACCAATTATCATCTGAAACTTTATATATTACTATATTATATATATATAATATAATATAAATATATAATATATATATATATATATATTATAATATATATATATATAATATATATATATATATATATATACCCCTGTGGATTTGACGTAGGTTTAATCAATCATAATATAAATACCTGCGAATGACATATCTCATGCCCGGGTGGGTATCTCCTGCCCAAATCACCACGGAAATTGGGAGTTCAATCTTTGTGGATGGGACATATTTTTAATTTATTTTTCTTGTTTTTAACATTTATATGCAGATACGAGCATTATAATAATACATACCCCGTGCCCACCCACAGACAATTTAGCCCGTTATCCCCTACTAAACTCTTTTACACTCCATCCCCCAAAAATACGGGGTTATATCTTTAATAGAAGGGTATTGTCAGACCCCCACAAAGCGTTAATGTTCATCGAATACCCTATAATGTACCCATTTGGGGTATCAAAAAACGTAGTTAAACGAAATTAGTCCTAAAGTTGAAATAATAATAATAATAATAATAATAATAATAATAATAATAATAATAATCATGAAAATATGGAAAAATAATAATAATAGATTCACAAACATACATACGATATATTTATTTGTGTCAAAAGGGTTAATAAAAAAAATCTTGGAGAAGAAAGTTATCTGATCTCACACCTCCCCCACCCCCACCCCGCAACCCTCCTCCCATTCAAACAAACAAGCAGACGATTTTTACCGTTATATATTCATCAATTTTCGGCCCTGTTAATTTTTAGCTTATTTAATTCGCCTATAAAATGTCCATGAAGAAATACCAGAGAGAAATATTTTAAACAATCATTTGTCAGCGGGACCCGGGCCCGATCCCTCCTTTGGTATGCAGAGTTAAGTCACCAAGAAAGCCAATATAGAAGAATTAATGATCTAAGTTGTAACGGCTGTTCGATTACCGCTCAACATTTTTCTCTCCATTTTTCTTCATTCACAAAAAAAAGGAAAACAATAGAAAAAGGCTACGACAAGTTTCACAAAATCGACTTCACAATAATTAAGAAAAAGGAATAGGGCGAGTTACATATAATCAACTTTACAGTCTTTTTGAAAGAAAAAAAAAAAAGACTATAACGTTACACAAAATACGCTTCACAAAAGAAATATCTAAAGAAATATCTAAATATAACTTTTTAAGAAGGCATAAAATTATAGTTTAAAATAAATAAATAAATAAATAATAATAATAATTCATTCATTCCGAGAAAGGGAAGAAAGAACTGAGGATGGGAGTTTTGGGGTGAGTAAGAGGGGGAGAAATAACAATCTCACACCCCCCCTCCCCCATCTCCAAAAATAATATTGAATTAATTCGGATATTAATAAAGTAATTGATATTCTATTGCATAAGACACAGATACAAAACGTGTAGGCAATATTTTATAAATATATATTGTCTTATGATCAATACGTATGTTATTTTGTGTGTGTGTGTGTGTGTACGAGGGCGAGAACATGCTTCATTATTAATAATGTTATCAAAACAATAATAAATTATATTTATCATAATAATTAAATAAAAATAATATTAACAATATTATTAAATACAGTAATATAATAATAATAATAATAATAATATAATAATAAATATTAATTATAATAATTAAATAACAGTAATATTATAAAAATAATAATAAATTATATATTAATTATAATTAAATAAAAATAATATTAATAGCAATAATAATAATAATAATAAAAATAATAATAATAAGAAAATAATAATAAAATATATTAATTAAATAAAAATAATAATGTTAATAACAATATTAATAAATACAGTAATAATAATAATAATAATAATAATATAATAATAATAATAATTATAAAATTGGAGTTGAGGTAGCTACCCAAAAACAAAAAATAATGTTCACTTTCGTTTCATTCTGCACGAAGTGATTTCAGATGAATGTAAACACGCACCCTGAAGTGAGAAGTATTATTCTCTGCGAGAAAAACAGAGCACATCATGCTAACTGCTTTTAATATTATTAAATATCTTTGCATTATAAAGATGAGTTGTTCATAATGTTGTTAAATTTATTAGAAAAAAAAAATAAATAATTTGTGGATTTTATTATTTATCTTTCAAAACAAGCTTCTCAACGCCACCTCTTTATAGGGGTGTTGTTCACCCTTCACCACACGAGGGTTTCCTGCACCAGTACCACATGAAAATCACATACCAACCACCTAATTATAATTATAATTATAAAGGCTTAGTGCATCAGTACGGCACGCACATCATCCCTAAAATTATAACGTACCGCGCAGCTTCCGCACGAAAATGATGGCAATCGCGCCCGCCACACAAGTTCGTCGGCTAAACAGACTCTTTCCCTCCTCCCCCCCCTCTCTAACGACTCTTTCCTCCTCCCCCCCCTCTCTTTAACGACTCCCTTTTTTTTTACTTTATCAGTGCGAATGATATTGTTGTATAATTTCATTACAGTAACCCTGCATTATTTTGTTGTAATAATGAAATTATAATTATAACTATTAAGAAAAAGTATGATTATTATTAAAAATTTGATAATTAATAATAATTATAATTTTAGGAGATAAATTATTACTAATTATGAATGAAACTTATATTCTATTGAAGATTCCATGCACGGCAAAAATTCTAACGATCGGACATGAAAATGTCACAAATTTTCAGTTATTTTTAATTAAAAAACGGTGAAGCTACTTCTTGTTTAACATGCTTTTTTAATTGAATTTTACTGTGACATTTTTGCCACTTGTCCCAACGATTCGTTAGGACAATTTTTGCCGTGTACTTAATAAGACGCCGCAGCACCGTGGAAAAACGGTAGAGTGGAAGTCTCTCTTACTTAGAATTGCTGCTTCGAACTCTCATGCGAATCCTAGAAACATCCCACAACATTCCCCCCTTCATTGAAATTGCAATGACCGTGAGTGGAAAACTTTTAGAAAAATAAAAATCTTCTCAAAATTCTTAGCACTTTCAAATTTTTTTTTTTTTTTTTAAAGCCAACACATTAGAACCAAAGTCAAAGACTTCCTCCATTGAGGAGATGTATGACTCGTCTATCTCTAACCGATATTATCGTTCTTTCTCCATATATAGAACTAAGGTCACAAACTTCCTCCATTGAGGAGGAGAACACGTATGACTTTACAAAAAAAAATTTCTCAAATAATAAATTTCGTCCTCTGAGAAGACGTATTATTATTATTATTATTTTAAAAAAGGCCTTTTCGAGGAGAGGAATATAAAATAGTCTTATAACACATCCTCATTTTTTTTCTGAATCAACCATCTAACCCAAGACTTTACCGATATCATCAATCTTTTTTCTCAACATATTTTATGTAATTCAAAATACAAATTGATGTATGTCTCATATTAATTTGGGTGTGATTTTGTACAGTTTTATGCGCTCCAAAAAATCGCACCAGAGCTCCTTTAACAAAAAAAACAAAACAAAAAAAAAACAAAAACAAAATATCAGCTAAAAAAAAGAAAAAAAAAAAAAAAAAAAAATGGATTCAAAACCTTTATAATTTAATTATATTTTTAGGTAGATGAAAATTAATTTACGTTTTGAGTAATTATAATTTAATTAACCAAATTCTGAAGGTGAACTTTAATTTAGTTAAAATTTACAAATCAAAATTTGAAAGTAAATTTTAACTGTGAAAAAAACAGAGAAGTCTGTCAATATTTACGGAAGAATGGACAATATTAAGTGAAATGAGAGAGAGAGAGAGAGAGAGAGAGAGAGAGAGAGAGAGAGAGAGAGAGAGAGAGAGCAGTTTTAGAGAGAGAGAGATTGAGAGAAAGAGTGAGAAAAAAAATGGTCCAATTTGAAACAGTAAAAATCAGGTTCCTGAATTTGAATTTGGAAAAAAAATTTTGCAAAAAAACACAGAAAAAAAAAAAAAAAAAATTCGCTTGCCTCTTCCCGCTTTAAACGATCTCTCAAATTGTCCACTTTTCCAAAACTTAAAAATACTATTGAGGAGGGAAATAGGGAGTGGGGGTTTTGGTGGG
>SEYY01006257.1:77500-80000 GCA_009176605.1 Armadillidium nasatum | reverse complement strand
AATAATAATATCGTGACTGTCCACTTCACTGAAAAGGGGCTGCTGGGGGAAAACACTGCGGTTTCCTTTGAGCCCCAAAGTTTAATACATATTAATATATATATAATTATACTTTATTTAATAATTATAGGTTATGATAGGTTACTTCTAGAGTAACAAAAATAAATGTTAATCATGCAAGTAACAGTAGCAAAGAACGTTACTTATGATGTTTACATTGAGAATACTGGTAATAATAATAGCAATATCGTATTAACGATGATGATAAAATAATAATAATAATAATGATAATTATTAATAATAAAATAAATATAAATAGTGCTGCTGTGCACGGGAAAATATGAAAAATTTTCCGTCTAACAAGCACACACACACACACACACACACACACACACACACATATATATATATATATATATATATATATATATATATATATATATATATATATATATATATATATATATATAATATATATATATATATATATATATTGGTGGGCATATTAATAAGGCATGATATGCCCGAGAGGTAGCGATTAACCATTCAACAGGTAAAAAGATATTATGAGTGCGAGCGCCCACGAGTGGGTATGGGATGCCCGATACACAAATTTAATTAACATAACAAAGAGCCAACCAAGGGTATTATGGTACGATCTGGGCATTATCAAGATATGTTTCACGTACCCTATATCTTAAAACATTATTAATAACAACAAAGGTACAACAAACAAGCAAGCATACACACACATACATACATATATATATATATATATATATATATATATATATATATATATATATATATATATATATATATATATATATATATATATATATATATATATATATTATATATATATATAACTATAATATATATATATATATATATATAGTAAACTATATTATATATATATATACATATATTATATATATATATATATTATAATATATATATTATATATATATATATATATATATATATATATATATATATATATATATATATATATATATATATATATATATATATATATATATATATATATATATATATATATATATATATATATATATATATATATATATATTATATATATATGAAACTGTAGAGAATGCGTTAGAGATGGGGAGTTGTTTATGAAGCTCTGGAAAATGTCCCAACAAAAACGTTGGGACAAATGAAAAACATATCGATGTTATAAAAATTTCTCACACAGAAAAGTCCGATAAGACAAACAGAAAGTAGCTTCACAAAAAAAAAAAATAATAAATAAATAAAAATAAAATGAAATAAATTTCTGAACAAATTTTTTTGTGGCATTTTAGTCATTTGTCCGAAAGATTTGTTGGGACATTTTTTGGGAGCATAGGAGTAGGTCTGGGACCGGGTTGCTTTCATAGTGTAAAAGGAATATGATAAGATAGGAGAGAGAAAGAACGTTATCGAAATCTTTCAGATTCGCCGCACCTTTGCGACTTTCGTTGGACCAAAATTAGATCACAATTTCACAAAGTTTATAAACTAAAATAAAGAAGGTGACCAAATAATTTTTTGGCTCCTCAAATTCCATTTTTACCATTTCTGATAATTCAAATAAAAAATGGGCGGAGCTATGGACACGCGGAAGGAAAGGTACGTAACATTAAACGAACATTTCACTGATCTAAATTTTAAATCATAATATTCTTCCAAGCTTTAAATGAATGTATTTCGCACACTAGCGATAGTTTTGTTAAGAGACTCCGCCCACATGGGTTCGAATTACTAAAAATTTTAACAAAATGGAATTTCTTTTTAAATTTAAGGAACAAAAAAAGTTTTGGCAGAGTTTTTATTTTCAATTTTCATTAATGTTTAGTTTAAATCATTATATATATATATATATATATATATATATATATATATATATATATATATATATATATATATATATATATATATATATATATATATATATATATATATATATATATATATATATATATATATATATATATATATATATATATATATATATATATATATATATATATATATATATATGGTGCGGGTAGAGAATTAGCGTAGTATAAGCACATTTACAAATACTTGTTGGACAGTATAGATGAGAATCCGCTTCCGGAGCCATGTGCCCATGACCCTAAAAGGGGCGCGGGGAGAGGGGCAGGGGCGTGAATGGTTGAGTTACGCCCAAAATGGGCTGCAGAGGAGTAATGAGTTGTCAAGAATTAAAAATATTGCACTTAAGATACGAGAAATAAAAAGATCCATACTTCATTTTATTCTTCTTCTTCTTCTTCTTCTTCTCCTTGGGTCTTTTTCTTCTTCATCTACGTCTTGTCTTCTTTTAATCTTCTTCTTCTTGGTCTTTTTCTTCTCCTTTTCGTCTTGTCTTCTTTTAATCTTCTTCTTCTTTTTCTACTTCGTCTAAGTCTTCTTTCAATCTTCTTCTTCTCCTCCTTGGTCTTTTTCTTCTTCGCCTACGCCAAAGTCT
>SEYY01006257.1:57500-60000 GCA_009176605.1 Armadillidium nasatum | reverse complement strand
TATATATATATATATATATATATATATATATATATATATATATATATATATATATATATATATATATATATATATATATATATATATATATATATATATATATATATATATATATATATTGATAAACCTAAGCCATAATCTGTTCATAGGGGAGTGAAAAGCTAAGTAATTTAGAGAGGGACGTTGAGGGTAAAAATGCCAAGGGTATTGAGGATAGAAACATCATGATTTAGGCATGCCTACAATCAGGAGAGAGGCATTGGGGGATGAGAGAGAGAGAGAGAGAGAGAGAGAGAGAGAGAGAGAGAGAGAGAGAGAGAGAGAGAGAGAGAGAGAGAGAGAGAGAGAGAGAGAGAGAGAGAGAGAATGGGAATATTTTTTAATGGAATCAAAGATAGGCCTTATGCATGTGAAATGAGATTAACATCAAACCTGTTTTATGGGGTACAAGAAGGGTATTTCTTTTTAATGTTACTTCCTTGAAACACACACACGCACACACACACATACATTCCTTTAGACTGAGATGGTAATCTATTAAAATATAGATAAGTGTAACCTTTTCACTTTAACCTTCCTACCGATATCTTTGCTAAAAAGGGTGAATATTCTTTTATGGGCGACACTACAAAATGAAGTACACATTTTGGTTTATAGGATCCACGAAGGTGAAATAAACTTTCTCTTTATCACCACTCACGGGTCGGGGAGTCCGACTTAAACAAATGTTCGTATGCCATGCATTTATTTCTTCAAATTTGTTGACTACATACTACATAGTAGCACCTTTTTATGTTTATTTGTTTCAACACAATTCTATATACATATTTTTTTTTTTAAATTAAATATACATTTTGAATTTTTGATTATGGTTGGTTGGATTAAGTTAGATTAACTTAGCAGGAAAATGATTTAAAAAATGCTAAAACTAACATTTAAAAAATTTAAAAACTTAAAATATTACCCCTTCCCCCCCCCCAAAAAAAAAAAAGAAAAAAAAAAGTTTGTGGAAACGTGAAAGGACACAAATTCGAAAAGGTCTTTTCGAGAATATCAAAATTATATAACACATTGAAAGATGAAAATGACCTGACCTCTTTTTCCATGACTCCACCTCACTTTTCAAAGGGAGGGGAGAAAACTAATTTATGCGCAGCTAACATATATATATATATATATATATATATATATATATATATATATATATATATATATATATATATATATATATATATATATATATATATATATATATGTGTGTGTGTGTGTGTGTGTGTGTGTGTGTGTTTCTGGGGCACACGAGAAAAAGGAAGGGAAGAGTGGGGTTGAGTAAAAGATGTTATCAGTACTAAAGAAAAAGATTAAGCTGCATCTAACACAGCAATCTAAGAAACAAAAACATTTAGAGAGAAATCAATGTATATATATATATACCCTGTTTCCGTTGTACGAATACCCATACCCACCAGGCAATGCGATTTCCTTTCAAGAAATACACCTATATCGAAGGAGGGGCAACAGAGGCACCAACAGCAGCTGTGAATTGACACTTCTTCAAGGGCTGGGCATTGCCTGTCGTTATACCCTCCTTCAGTGAGGGTAAAAAGAGGGCACAGGGCAAAGAAATAAAAGGGGGGAGAGGGTAAGGAAGGGCTCCAATAGGCCTACGAATTAAAACCCAAAATAAACTTAGTCTTTAAACCATTATCTAATACTCACACACACACACACACACACACACACACACACACACACACACACACACACACACACACACACACACACACACACACACACACACACACACACACACACACACACATATATACATATATATATATATATATATATATATATATATATATATATATATATATATATATATATATATATATATATATATATATATATATATATATATATATATATATATATATATCATCGTGTAGGTATTCCATAGATGTTGTCCCTCATTAACTGTTTATAATCTTGCCCTTGAATATGGACAATCCCAGACAAAGAGTCGACATGTTCGTATTTATTTTTTGTATTAAAATGGTAATTGGAAGAAATCTATTTAAAATCCAAAAATGTGAATTCGAAAGAGAATCTCCGAAGCGGGTTACAAATTAACAGTACAAATGAGAGTTCTTCTAAGGTCCATGACAGAAGCATCCAAAAATGGGTCTTATACACAGTAAACATAAGGACCATTTTCGATTTTTTTTGGCACTATGTCTTATAAGACGATTGTGCTTTTCAATATAATATATATATATATATATATATATATATATATATATATATATATATATATATATATATATATATATATATATATATATATATATATATATATATATATATATATATATATAGCACTAACGACGGGGGGATAAGCCTAAAGGTCTTTTCTGCAATTGCGCGCTACGTTAAAATGTAAGGGACAATCCTAACATTTTTTTGGTAGGTTCACGGACCCTCAAGGACCCCTTCCCCC
>SEYY01006257.1:42500-50000 GCA_009176605.1 Armadillidium nasatum | reverse complement strand
ACTCAAAGAGATTTAGAATTCTAGATAAAAGGTTAAATAATTATTTTTTTCTAAAATATTTTAAAAAATGCGGGGGGGGGAGGATGGGATTGTTTAACAGGGGGGGGGAAGGGATTTTTAAGGGGGGAAAGGGATTATTTAACAATTGCTTTATTTTAATTATGGAATAATAATTTAACAAAATTTAAAATATTTTTTCAGTTTGAAGGACTTTGAAGAGGGTCAAAAGAAAATGTCTTGAGGGGAATCTTCGTCTTTGTCTTCTTCAAGTTCATCTGAGGGGAAATATCCGATGCTCCTCAGAGGGCATAAAATAACAACTGAAACACTGCATAGGTTGGACGCGAGCCTTCGTTTGGATTGAAGGACGAGTTGGAGGTGATCCTTCATTTGGGAATTGCTTTGGATTGAAGGACGATCTTTCAGAGGAGGAGGAGGAGGAGGAGAATTTCTTTTTTCTACAGAACGAATTTTACAACGAACAATTTCTACTCTTCATTTTTTAATTTTTTTTTTTATTTTGAATAAAACGTTGGAGAACGGAACAACTATAACTAATTCAACAATAATAATGATAACAATCATCAGTTTAAAAATATATTAATAATAACTACAATAATAATAAAAACAATAATTATAATTATAATAATTTAAAAATATATATGTATATAATAATTTTAATAACTAATAAATTTTAAAAAATATTAAATAATGATAAAAATAATAATAATAATAATAAAAATAATAATAATAATAAAATAAAACGTCCCGTAAGCCCGACAGTACGGAAGCCAAATAATAATAATAATAATAATAATAATAATAATAATAATAATAAAACCTAGATAAAACACCTTTGTTTGTTTTGATTCTAATATAGGAATAACAAACACAAAATAATCGCAAGATCAAACGCATAGTTTTAGGGGGGGAGAGGGGGGAGGGAGAGGCTTTGGAGGAGGACGAGTTTGGGGGCTTTGGGGGGACCTTAATGGCTCGATAAATTAAAACTCATAATCTAAACAGTTTATCTTTAGGCGAATAATTTTTTTTCTCTCTCTCTCTCTTTCTTGCTTACTAATAATAATAATAATAATAATAATAATAATAATAATAATAATAATAATAATAAAATAATAATAATAATAATAATAATAATAATAATAATAATAATAATAATAATAAAATTCGATTTCAAACGATTTTATTTTTATATATATATATATATATTATATATATATATATATATATATATATATATATATATATATATATATATATATATATATATATATATATATATATATATATATATATATAATAATAAGTATAATAAATGAAAATAACTAATAATAGTAAAAACAAAAGCAGCAGCAATAATAATAAAAATATCATTAACAATAATAATAAAAATAATAATAATAACAGTAAAAATAAAAATAATAATAATAATAATAATTATGATGTTTCAAGTTTTTTGAAAAAGTTTTTAATCTAAATATTTGAGTTCTCTCCACAAAAAATATTTACATTATTATTATTATCATCATCACTTTCTATTACCATTTTTAATCATATAATATATATATATATATATATATATATATATATATATATATATATATATATATATATATATATATATATATATATATATATATATATATATATATATTATAAAAGAGAGAAAGAGAGCGAGAAGAGAAGAGAGAGAGAGAGCGAGGAGAGCGAGAGAGAAGAAAAAAATAGAGAGAGAGAGAGAGAGAGGATGCAATCTATATTTTAACCCGTGCCACGTGTTGGCACCCCTACGAGGTGAGAAAGGTCAATTTGATGACTCCTGTTTAGGAAGCACACCTGGAGTCACAACAACCAAAAATTATTTCTTTTTAATTCACAATAAAAATTAATCTTAGTATTATTTTAATAATAATAATAATAAGATAAAAATAACACCAATAATCAGAATAATGATGATAAAAATAATAATAAATAATAATAATAATAATAATTCTAGTATATATATATATATATATATATATATATATATATATATATATATATATATATATATATATATATATATATATATATATATATATATATATATATATATATATATATATATATATATATATATATATATATATGAGATTGGGCCTTGGGGTATCAGAGAAACAGGAAGTGGATCCAATACCCAGGCATGTGAAGGATTGGCACAAGGGGAAAATTAAGGAAATGTGGGGGTTGCCAGGGTGGGGGGGTGAGGGGATAGGATAAAGATCCTGTGGTTAACTCAAAGGAAGAATGGGGGAAGGGTCTTCGGGAAAAGGGGGAGGGTCCGGAAGCAAAAATATTAATACACAAATACATTATATAACATTCAATAAGTCACGCACCAATATATATATATATATATATATATATATATATATATATATATATATATATATATATATATATATATATATATATATATATATATATATATATATATATATATATATAATATATATTATATATTTATTTTTTTTTTTTTTTTTTTTTTAAAAAAAAAATAATAAAAAATAAAATAATAATAATATTAATAATAATAAATAATAAAAATAATAATATTATTGCATTTAAAATTAACTGGGAAATTATATATATATATATATATATATATATATATATATATATATATATATATATATATATATATATATATATATATATATATATATATATATATATATATATATATATCCCCAGAATTAAAAAGTTTTTTTTTTTTTTTTTTTTCAATGTGTGTGTGTGTGTGTGTGTGTGTACAGGAATATAATAGTCTATATAATATAATAATATATTATCTCTCTCTCTCTCTCTCTGTCTCTACTATATATCGTTTTTCTCTATTTTTCAACCTCTTTTACTATATATCTTCTCTCTCTCTCTCTCTCTCTCTCTCTCTCTCTCTCTCTCTACTATCTATCCTTTCTCTCTTTTTCAACCTCTTTTACTATATATCCTCTCTCTCTCTCTCTCTCTCTCTCTCTCTCTCTCTCTCTCTCTCTCTCTCTCTCTCTCTTTATCTCTCTCACACACAAACTGAGAGAGAGAGAGAAATGCATCTTCGAATCCGAAGATTTGTTGTGGCATCTGTTCTTGCCATTTGGTTATATTTATTTAGATGCCAAACAATATTGTGGCACAGGGGCATTCGGGGTAGGATAAAGGGGATGGAGGGCTATAAAGGTCAAAGGGGAAAACGAGGGAAAGGATTTCAGGCATTAATATAAAATGGCACGTCAAAAGAATTACGAGGCATTATGTGGCACTGTGGTTGGGGGAGGGGGGGTTGAGGGGAGGGAAGGAGTGCCAAATAATCCAAACGGAAAAAGGAAACGAGGGAAACAATGCCACACTATTAATAAATCAAATTCATTTATTATTATTACCATCATCAATATTATTATTATTATTATTATTATTATTAGTTTAGTAAACTATTATTACAATATATATATATATATATATATATATATATATATATATATATATATATATATATATATATATATATATATATATATATATATATATATATATATAATTGTGTGTGTTTGTGCGTGTGACCTAACTGTCGTCGGGTCTGGACGCATTTAAAAATGACAAGAAAGATGGAAAGGATAGAAAGAAAAAAGGACAGATTGGATGAGAGAGAGAGAGAGAGAGAGAGAGAGAGAGAGAGAGAGAGAGAGAGAGAGAGAGAGAGAGAGAGAGAGAGAGAGAGAGAGAGATAATAACTAGTTAAGAAATTTATTAATTCCAGAATTAAAAAGTAAAAATAATTTTAATTCAAATAATAATTTTTAAATTTAAATTTCCTATTAACTAAAAGTGAATGAACAAAATTATAAATTCGTTTTTTTTTTTAATAAAATAAAATATAATTAAATAAAATAAAAGGAGAAGCAACAAAATTTTTGACAAAAGTTCTTTTGAAGAATATCAAAAAAGAAAAACATTCTTTATAATTAAATTTAAAAAAGATACTATTTTTCTAAAATTATTTCGTTCTAGCCACAAAATATCTAATAGTTCTTTTACTGTATAGTATAGGAAAGTGATGGCGAACCAGTGACCCGCGGGTCACGAACTGACCCACTACCAACTTTTCAGTGACCCACGAGACGAAGGGGAAACTTAGAATTATTTATTTATTTTTTTTTTTTTTAAATGAGATATTTCTCATAAATTATGCAACACTGCCAAACGTACGACGATGTTTCCAACTCTTCCGTTCGTTCTTCGGCTAGCTTCACAATATTTCGTTCAATTCCGGCGATAAAATGCTATAAAAACCAGTTAAGATTAAATAATAAAGAAACATTTTTAAAATAGTTTATACATCTATGTATTATCTAATTTTTTTTTCTCTTATCAGTTTATAATTGTCAATGTTTAGCTTGTGATAATTTTTGTGCATGTGTAAATTATAACCCATCCATCTATGAACTATACAAAATCTACCACCAGGAATCGCTTTGGTATGGATATGAGTACTGCTTGTGTTAACAATAAGAGAAAACATGAACCTAGAATTAAAGCACATTGGCTGCTCAAAAGTATCAACAAGTCTCTCATTAAAAATATATTAGTAAATGTATGTGTGACCCATTTAGGTTCCGAAAATTTTAATATGTACTAAGAGTGACCCGGAAATTATTAAAGGTTCCCAACGCTGGTAAAGGATAGGAACCCACCTCCTCTATACTAGTGCTTCCTCTTCCTATGTACTGTTGTAGGTGTTACAATATATACAGATGACACCACCCAGCAGGAATTGATGGACCATACGAAGAAGGATCTTATAGCTGACAAGAGAAGGGAACCTATTCCATCACTGTTTTGCCTTCCCATGAAAGGTTGTAGGTTTAACAGGAAAATATCTATAGGTGACGCTACCTTGCATGCACAGATGGACTATACGAAGAATGATCTCATAATTGTCAGAATCAGGGAACCTTCTTTCCTAATACCTTCTCCTCCTATATACGATTGTAGGTGTTACAATATCTACAGCTGACACCACCCTGTAAGCATAGATGGATGGACCATACGTTGAACCGAATGAATATCCATAGCTGACACCACCCTACAAGCATATATGAACCATACGAAGAGGGACCTTTTTATAGTCACCAGGACCAGGGAACCTCTTTAATTGACCAAAGTTCTCTCTATTCATGCAAGGTTCTATTGTGGTTAGAACAACATATCTAAAGCCGACACCACCCCGCAGGCATGAAGGATAAGGTGTCAATAATAAATAATAATAATAATAATAATAATAATAATAATAATAATAATAATAATAATAATAATAATAATAATAATAATAATAATAATAATAATAATAATAATAATAATATATAAATAATAATAATAATATATAATAATATATATATATATATATATATATATATATATATATATATATATATATATATATATATATATATATATATATATATATATATATATATATATATATAATATATATAATGCATAAACAGTGCATAAATGAATGTCTATTGATGTGAACTACGTACACGTACACACACACACACACATGCAACACACACACACATGTACGTCAATTTAAAGAGCTTTTTTAGATCAAAAGAACCCATTATTAATAAAAATAAAAAAAATAAGAAAAAAAAATTTATATTTTTTCCCTTATTATTATCTAAACAAATAATTAACGTAAATAATAATAATAATAATAATAATAATAATAATAATAATAATAATAATAATAATAATAATAATAATAATAATAATGGGAAGCAGGAGTCTCGAGGGGAGATAAAATGTTGTAGATATAAATAAAAGAAAAATTTTATTATTATTATTATTATTATTACTATTATTATTATTATTATTCTATTATTTGTAGTTGCAGTAGGAATAGTAGCGGGAGTATTAGTATTAATAGTAGTAGTAAAAGAAGCAGTAGTGTATGTTTAGTATTAGTCGGTTTTAGTATTAAAAGTAGTAGTAATAGAATTCTATTTTGGTTAAAAATAATTTAAGATAATCATTTTAAATATTTATGTTTTTAATTGTTATTTAAATATTTAATAATTAATTTTAATTCAATCTATAATATTAATTGGAAAGAGACGTCGGTTGAAGCAGGCAACCCACCAACGATTTTTTCCTTCGGAAACTCGTTCAAAGTTTCAGAAATAAAAATTAAAATAAAAGAAATTGACCAAAAACTTTTCTTGCTCCTCAAATTTAAAATCTCAATTCCACTTTTTTTTTTGTTATTTATGACAATCCGAACAAAAATGGGTGGACCTTCATACAAAAATGAAGCTAATGTACCGCAGATTAAAATCTGTTTCCAAAAATGACAGGTTTGACTACTGTTTTAAATAATATTATGAGTCCATGTTAAAAGAGTGGAGAGGGGTGGGGGGGGGGGGGAGACAAACATCTGCAACGTTTAGTCAACAGGCCTAGAAAGTCGGCAAAAACTTTTAAAAAGTGAAAAAAAAATTCATTCTCCGTCATTAAAATAGATTTGTGCAATACCTAATCTACAGGACTAGAAAACCAGCAATAGCTTTTAACTGCTCAAGAAATTCATACACTATACTTTTTACTCTAATAAAATGGGAATCATTAAGATTTACGGCCTGGCAGAAGTTTAGTCGAGACAGAGAGATGGTAAGAGTGTGAGCGAGAGAGAGAGTGAGTGATAGTGATAGTGAGAGAGTGAGAGAGAGAAGAGAGAGAGAGAGAGAGAGAGAGAGAGAGAGAGAGAGAGAGAGAGAGAGAGAGAGAGAGAGAGAGAGAGAGAGAGAGAGAGAGAGAGAGAGAGAGAGAGAGAGAGAGAGAGAGAGAGAGAGAGAGAGAGAGAGAGAGAGAGAGAGAGAGAGAGAGAGAGAGAGAGAGAGAGAGAGAGAGAGAGAGAGAGAGAGAGAGAGAGAGAGAGAGAGAGAGAGAGAGAGAGAGAGAGAGAGAGAGAGAGAGAGAGAGAGAGAGAGAGAGAGAGAGAGAGAGAGAGAGAGAGAGAGAGAGAGTCACTTTCTCCAAGTCATAGTCGATTCGTCAGAAGACCAACAAAAAAAAAAAAAAAAAAAAAAAATTTTTTTTTGAATTCGAACGTACTTTCAAGGGATGCAAAGCCGGTAAATTATTTTAGACTCCAACTCCAGCTCCGGCTACAGCTTCAAATTTATTTATCTGCATAAATTATTTTTTTTTTCCTAAGGTTCTGGGTCAAACTCAATCTCCAAATTATTTACTGCCCCGCGACTCCGGTCTCCGGCTAACTCCGTTGCTTTGAAAATGTGAAGCTCCGGCTCAAGGGCCATTCATGGTCATCACAAAGTCTCCGATATTCAAAGTGGAACAACTGCAGAAGTCATGAGCATGATGCAATCCATGCTTGAATGTATCTCCTTTTAACTCTGGATGATCAAGGATGACCCTCTTCTA
>SEYY01006257.1:12500-32500 GCA_009176605.1 Armadillidium nasatum | reverse complement strand
TAAGCACTCCTTATCTTCTCTTTCTGTAGCACGTTTGCTCTCTGACACTCTCGATCGTTCTCCAAGGCATTCCATTATCTCAATCGCATGGCACTGGCACTCTCTCTCTCTCTAATGGACATAGTAAGCAAATGTTTACGTATGAATGAACGCGCGCGCGTCCTTGGGTCACTAAAGGATGCACAGACGATAAAAGGAAAAAAAAATATCACTGCAATAATTTCTTACAAAATAATTTTAAAATTGTCTCTATAAATCTTCTCCAATCCCCTCCACCCTCTCGACCCTCAAATCTTCCCCCCACCCCACCCCACCTCCTTCATTGCAGTATCAATAATCAAGTATTGCCCTCAACTCAACCTCCCCCTCCCCCTCCCCGTGTCTACTTATCCGCACGCAACGCGAGCGGATGAAATGGCCACACAAACTCACATGTGATTATAAATAATAATAATAATAATAATAATAATAATAATAATAATAATAATAATAACAATAATAGCTTACCTGTTTAAATTGGTCATCAAAACCCCATGACTGACTCTGGGAGGGCTCTGGGGTGTGCGAGGGTGTTCTATTACCATTACCGGATGACGAGTCTCTCGACCCGGCTGACCCCGGGGTTGGGGGCATTTGTGACGTTGGGGGAAGCCCTACGGTGGTTGGTAAAAAAGGAAGATGTGGACTGGGATGTAGCAGATGGTGGGGAGCGGCCCTCATGGCGTTCATGATACTGTGGGGGGAAGATAGTAATGTTTCACGCTGTCTCTGCAGCGTCTCCGCCCGGAAAGGCAAGTCTCTGTCTTCATCGAACTCACCACCTTCATCCTAGGGGCAACATATATATATATATATATATATATATATATATATATATATATATATATATATATATATATATATATATATATATATATATATATATATATATATATATATATATATATATATATTTCAAACTTACAAGCTTATCAAAAAACTGACATATTTATACTCTCAAATATTTAACCATGTGAATAGTGATGCATGGTAAACAATTTCGTTTCTCGTAGGCGTCCAAGCGCGCCCTGGTCATTAAGAAATATGCACAAAATATAGGCATTATCAAAGAAAATATAGCGCGATTATATATATATATATATATATATATAATATATATAATATATATATATATATATATATATATATATATATATATATATATATATATATATATATATATATATATATATATATATATATTAGAGACGGAACGAATATGAATTTCTATATTCACGAATACGAATATTTTTTTTTATATTCGCAAATAGAAATACGACTATTATGAAACCCATTCTTCTTATTCTGTCTTCAACATAAATATTAGATTGTCTTTAAGTTAACTTTACTATATTGCACCAGCATTATTTCTTATAAGAGTTTGGTCGTAGAATTAACTACGTTTCCAAGATGCAAGAAGTGGACCCATTTTAACAGTGCATCTCACCAACCTCTTTCCCTAATCAATACGTTTACAGGATCCGAGACGTGGTCCTATTCTTACAATGCATCTTTCCCTAACCTTGGAAAATTAATTTTTAAAACTTCAATTTTCAAATTCCAAAACTGGTAAATTAAATTTGAGTTACAATAACTTTTCTGCTCGTTTCGCTGCGAGCCTTGAGCGTTTTTCATTAGAAATAATGATATAAAATATTCGTTTTGTAGTTGATAAAAATTTCGAATACGCATAATAAAAATATGCGCATATATTCTCGAGTATGAATATGAATATTCGGTCCATCTCTAATATATATAAATTTTTCCTTGCCTTAAAAAAGAAGGAAATAAAAAAAAAAAAAAAAAAAAATTTAATATTACTTAAAAACATCTCGTAATATTGATTAAGGATAATGATTATTATTATTATGATGATGATGATATTGATTTATATGATGGTTGGTGTTTGGATATATATATATATATATATATATATATATATATATATATATATATATATATATATATATATATATATATATATATATATATATATATATATATATATATATATATATATATATATATATATATATATATATATATAATAAAATTATTTATAAAGAAAGCTTAAAATCTATGGAGGATGAGTCATGTGACATAATAATTATTAGTTAGTATGTGTGGAGATAATGAGCTTCACAAGTATTAAAGTTAAAATAAGTTAATTCATTAATTTTAAAATAAATTATTAAACTGAACTCGAACTGCGTGGTTTATTATCTTCCCTTACAAACTACAAGTCACCCACTGAACATTACAACACAAAAAGTATGGATAAAACTAATTTTAAAATCCTAGTTGGCAACCCCATTTTAAGCATTAAGTATAACATAAATTATTAACTATAACATTAACTATAACCAAAGGTAAACTTTGCTATAACAAAGTTAAAAATTTAAATTAACTATAATTAACTATAACTATAATATTAACTATAACAAATTCCCAAATTTAAATTAACTATAATTAACTATAACATTAACTATAAAAATTTAACTATTAATTTAACTCTTAAAATAAACTATAACAAATTTCCAAATTAAAATTTTTATTAATCTTACGTTTTCTTTTTAGAAACAAAAGAGTTTAAAATAGACTAAGTTCTTTGTCGAAGCCACCAAAAACATTCAAAAATAAGACTTATTTACTAGCAACATAAGGAATAATTTTGAATATTCACGGTCTGTGCCTTCCAACAATTATACTTTTTAGTGTTCAAATTTAATTCATTTTTTCAACTTTCAAAATAAACGCTGTGTATGGAAACATGTTTGTCTTTAATCGGCCTCTCATTGTTATACTCCAACTCTGGTGGAAATCGGTAGGCCTCTGGCCTTTGCCCACCAGATATATATATATATATATATATATATATATATATATATATATATATATATATATATATATATATATATATATATATATATATATATATATATATATATATATATATATATATATATATATAGTACCGAAATCCAAAAACGCCAGCTTACTGTATTTTTTTTTTACTGACCAGGGCTCGCTTTCTCGCCTACGATAAGCAAAGCGTGTGCCATACATCACTACTTACAGAGTTACACATTTAACTATTCAATTGAAAAACTTTATTTTGCCCAAATTCTCAAAAGTAAAATGTAATAATAATAATAATAATAATAATAATAATAATAATAATAATAATAATAATAATAATAATAATAACCTAATATTAATAATATTAATCTAATAATATTAATAATAAAATTATTGACGTTGCTGCTGTTACTATTATTATTATTATTATTATTATTATTCACACTAAGTGAAAAAAGAGAAAAACTAACTACCAACAAGACGCGATTTACAGTTATGATGCAATAATAATAATAATAATAATAATAATAATAATAATAATAATAATAATAATAATAATAATGGCTTACTGTGTCCCTTTTAAACTTGGCCTGCAGAAGAGATTGGATCCTGTCATAGATATTATGCTGCCCATTACTGATGTTGTTGTTATTGTGAAGATGCGTTGGGGTATGGGGCGGTGGGTAAGCGTTGGGTGAACCCGGGGTAGGGGTGCCATTATTGGCACCCAAAAGGTGATTGGGGTGATGCCCGAAGAGAGAAGCGGCACTAACCTGTTGACGAAGCTTCGCGAGTATATCCTCCCCCATTTCCATCCCTCCAGATGGTTTGAGGGGGCTGTCTCTACCCCCAACATCCCCAATCATATCCTCTTGATCCATTTCACTTAAGCGATCGTCCGGGGGCCCAGACTGTCGGATTACAATTATTATTATTATTATTATTATTATTATTATTATTATTATTATTATTATTATTATCTTGGAGATTTATGGTTTGATGTTTCCAATAAAATCGTTATTTAAAAATTATTTAATTGATTTTTTTTTTGTTTAAATAATAATTAAAATTATTTTCAATCAATCAATAATAATAATAATAATGAGAGATGAAGTTAGCTTTATTTTAGCTTTTTCCTGCTAACTTAACCTAACCTAAGAAAACTAAATTAGCTTAATTAAACTAACATACTTACAACTATATTGCCAAAAAGAGCTAAATCTAGCAAGAAAATACTTAATATAATAAACTTATCAATTAAAATACGTAAAATAAATTATCCAAATCAAGGTTACCAAAATAAAAATAAAATGCTAAATCTAGCAGGGAAACACATGAATAACACCAAATTTAGCATTTTTTTTAACAAACTTTTCTCGCTATACTTGACCTAACCTATAAAAAAACTAACAACTAACCTAACCTAAGGTGACATTTAAAAAAATGCTATATTTTAGCAGGATAATGCTAAACAATACTAAATTTAGCATTTTAAAAACCAGTTTTAATTTAAAATTTCAATTTATGCTTTAAAAAAATGAATAAATAAAAAAATTTAAACAAAGATATCAAAATAGGAACATGAAAAGAAAGAAAAAAAAAGCTATTACTATATATTAAAATATATATATATATATATATATATATATATATATATATATATATATATATATATATATATATATATATATATATATATATATATATATATATATATATATATATATATATATATATATATATATATATATATATATATATATATATAGAGGTGGACCGGATATCCGCATCCGCATCCGCAACTGCGGATATCCGCATCATTTTTCCAATATCCGCATCCGCGGATATCCGCAATTGGATATCCGCAACCGCACCGCATGCGCGGATAGTAAAAAATTACGTATCATGCAATCGATAAAAACTTTCAAAGGCAAAACTTTGTATTGAATGCAGAACCTCTTTCTGAGCGCCATACAGGCGACTATCTTGAAACTGTATTTGAAAAGATGCTGACAAAATGGAAGATTTCATTAAATGAAGTGCACTGCGTAGTCAGGGATTCGGGCACAAATATAAAAAAAGCACTTTCTCCGGCAAGAGTGAAAAATGTAGATTGCTTTGCACACCAAACTCAGATAGTAGTTAAAAATTCCATTATGAGTCAAAAATGTGTATCCGATTTAATAACAAATGTAGGTTAATTGCTACGCATTTCAATCACTCCGTTGTAACCCAAAATGAGCTGAAGAAAATACAAACAAGATTAAATGTTCGTCCACTTTCTGTCATGCAAGATATTCAAGCACGCTGGAATAGTAGTTTGCATATGCTTGAGAGGATGAGCGAAATTAATGAGGCCATTTGCCTTTATGCTTCAAGCAGCACAAAAATAAAGCCTCTAACAGCTGACGAAAATGACATTTTAAATAATTGTATTAATATCCTTAAGCCTTTTGAAGAATTAACAAAGACTATAAGTTCAGCTGAATCATGTTTGTCAGATGTGATACCACTTGTTTCAACATTGAAAGTTGTGTTAACAAATGTTATTAAGTCTAAGGGAGTTTCAAGGATGACTGAAACATTAATGAAAGAGATGAACGACAGATTTGAAAACCTGGAAAATGATGATGCTTATACAATTGCAACCTTTTTAGATCTTAGGTACAAAACAAAATTTTTTAAACCACTTGTTTCTCAGAATGTTAAAATCAAATTAGGATGCTTATGCGATGAGATGATAGAAAAAGCTAAAATAACGCCTTTCAAGAAAAAGCAAAAGCTGTCAAGATACAAAAGAAACCAAATCTTCTAGCTTCCAGCAGCAATGAAGAATCACAGTCAGAAGTGTCAAAGGATACAATATCGATTATTGAAAATTATCTGAAACTCCCACGTTTGGAGGCAGATAAAGACCAACTGGTTTGGTGGAGAGATAATTGCAAAAGTTTTCCTTTTCTTGCTGAGCTGGCAAGGACTTATTTAGCATGTCCTTCAACTAGTGTTGCTAGTGAGCGTTTTTTTCAGTGGAGCAGGCCTCATTTACGACGAAAAGCGAACCAAACTTTCACCTGAAAGAGCCCAAAAGCTTTTATTTCTAAAAAATAACTTACCAATTATTAACTTCAAATGGAATATGTGAAACTGTGAAGTGTGAAGGTAATACTGAATTACTGGCTATATATATATATATATATATATATATATATATATATATATATATATATATATATATATATATATATATATATATATATATATATATATATATATATATATATATATAAAACCTTTTTCCAAATGGGTGGAGGTTGGGGAAAGAGGTTGGTCCCCGTCCCACACCCTGGTAACATAGATTCTGGATATTATATTTAAAATTCCAAGAATCTATAGCAAAAACTCCTAAAAAATTAAACTATCCGCATCCGCATCCGCATCTGCGGATATCCGCAATTGAATATCCGCAACCGCATCCGCATCCGCGGATAGTAAAAAATTACTATCCGGTCCACCTCTAATATATATATATATATATATATATATATAATATATATATATATATATATATATATATATATATATATATTATATTATATATATTATATATATATATATATATATATATATATATATATATATAGTAACATCATAGTATGGTAACACTGTTAATATACAACACATGGTTATACATAATGGGGTAACGACGTGCCCCACAGTGGGAACCCCGGCACCCTGGGATACCGTGGCATATAAGTAGGGTGCGGTGCAACCTGCAGGGTGTATGTGTATGCCACCTGTCTCTGGCCGTCAGTACCTTGTGTAGCTATATATATATATATATATATATATATATATATATATATATATATATATATATATATATATATATATATATATATATATATATATATATATATATATATATATATATATATATATATATATATATATATAAATAAGATTTATTAAATCTCCAATATGTTACTTAACAGACTCCCCTCACCCATAATTTTCACTCTAAAACATATATATACTAGTGATGGCATCCGCATGCGCGGATGCGGAACATCCGCAAAAATCCGCATCCCACATCCGCATCTTCAAAACATCCGCATCCGCATCCGCATCCGCATCCGCACTTTCGGAAATTCAAAATCGCATCCGCATCCGCATCTTCAAAAATTCAACATCCGCATCCGCATCCGTATCCGCACTTTCCAAAATTCGACATCCGCATCCGCATCCGCAAATTAGAAAATATGAACATCCGATCCATCATATATATATATATATATATATATATATATATATATATATATATATATATATATATATATATATATATATATATATATATATATATATATATATATATATATATATATATATATATATATATGCGAATTGTAGATCAAGAGTGAGGGTGAAGAGAGAACTATCGGATTGGTTTAGCATAGGAGTGGATTGAGACAGGGGTTTGTAATATCTCCATGTTATTTAATCTATTGATGAATGGTTTACTTAGAAAAATGGAGAGAGAAGGGAAGAGTATTACGTTGAGAAATATGGAGGGTGAATGTGAAGTGAATGTTTTACTTTTTGCAGATGATGCGGCATGTGTTGGTGGCAGAATCTGGAGAAAAGATGAGAATACTTGTGAGAGAGTTTGAAGGGAAATGTGCAAACACGAGATTGAAATTCAATCCAGCGAAGAATAAAGTTATGAGGATTGGAGGTGGGATGAGGAAATGTGGAGGAGGAATTGGTTTGTAGAAGTGTGAGAATGGAAACTTGAGGAGGTGAATGAATTCAAATATCTAGTAATGTTGGGTGGAAGGTAAGGTGGGACGGAAAAAGGAATAAAGAACAGAGTGGTAGAAGGAATGAAAGTATTGGGGGCCTAAGAAAAAGTATGGAAGAAAGGAAAAATTTCGAAAGAAATAAAGATAAGAATGTTTGAATGTATGTGTTCACCTTCTGTATTGTATGTGTGTGAAACATAGACGATAAGTGCTCGGTCGAGAAAAAGTTTCAATGTCTTTGAGATGAAAGATTTGAGAGCGATATATAAATTGAGAAGGATTGATAGGATTAGAAATGAAAGAATAAGGGAGATGTGTAAATGGAAGAAGGGTGTAATTGATAGAGAGGAGGAGGATGTGCTAAAATGGTTTGGACATATGTGAAGAATGAAAGAGAGCAGAATGGTTGGCAAGGTGCGTAGATCCGATGTAGATAGGGGAAGGGTAGGGGGAGGGGAAAGCCGAAGTGGAGATGGATGGATGGAGTGAGAGTGATTTTGATGGAAGGAATTTGAGTTTAGACGAGGGTAGAAGATTTGTGGAGACAGAGATGGAGGGAGGTGGTGAAAGCGTTGAAAGGTAAGAATAGTTATGTTTGTAAGTGAATTGTGGCGGGCACCACCTCACGAAAGTGGGAAAGGTGATAGTGAAATATATATATATATATATATATATATATATATATATATATATATATATATATATATATATATATATATATATATATAATTAACATCCGCATCCGCATCCGCACTTCTCCAAAATTCAACATCCGCATCCGCATCCGCATCCGCAAATTGGAAAATATGACATCCGATCCATCACTAATATATACAGTGATATATATATATATATATATATATATATATATATATATATATATATATATATATATATATATATATATATATATATATATATATATATATATATATATATATATATATATATATATATATATATATATATATATATAATATATATATATATATATATAATTATATATTATATATTATATAATATTTATAATAAAAATAAAATAAATTAAAAATTTAAATAAATACTAATTAAAAAATATAAAATATTAAAAGCTTAAAATAAAATAAAATAAAAAAAAATGATTTTTTACCACTTGAAAAACGTACCTTAATTAAATTCCGTTTTTAGGTGATTAAAGAAATATAAAAGCCAGAGAAGAATTTGCAGTTTTTCAAAGACGTAACACCAACAACACCGGCAAAAGGAAACAAACCAACAATCATCCCAACAAAAGACATCATCTCCCTCCCTCAGACGTTACACATACTCCACATAAAACTTACATTTAAAAATTTAACCTCTTAAAGGCAAGTTACATTTTTAAGGATAACTTTTTTGGTGTATTTTTAATTTCCTTTTCATCGTTTTTTTTAGTCGTATGATAGAACAAACTTTGCTATATAGGAAAAAAAGGTTACAAAAGTGTTTAGCATGTTGTACAACTAAACACTGCTAGGAGAGCAGGTTACAAAAGTGCTTAGTGAATTGCACAACTAAACACTACTGGAAGAGAAGGTTTCAAAAGCGCTCATTTAAGTTGCACAACTAAACACTGCTGGGAGAGCAGATTACAAGTGCTTAGTGAATTGCACAACTAAACACTACTGGGACAGCAGGTTTCAAAAGCGCTCAAGTTGCACAACTAAACCCTACTGGGAGCGCATGTTACAAAAGCACTCACCAATTGAACAACTAAACACTGCTAGGAAAGCAGGTTTCAAATGCGCTCAGTAAGTTGAACAACCAAACACTACTCGGAGAGCCAGCTGCAAAAGTGCTCAGTAAGTTACACATCTAAACACTGCTAGGAGAGCAAATTAGCTCTGAGAAATTCATTTTATATCTATAGGATATTTTTATTCATTTATTTTCCACTATTCAAGATGATTGGTATCGGTTGGGATTTCCACTTTTCATTAGGATAAAAATTAATTAAACATTTGTCTTCTCTTCATCTCGGCATTATACTTTGTCTTCAATCTTCACTCTCTTGCTTATCGTCGCGGTTTGATGCCAGGTGAAAATTTATTGCATCAATTATGGTAGAATTACTTTTCTTATTTTTTGATCTTCGGTACCTCGTAGGATTAGCTTTTATTTCTATCTTGTGTGACTGTTTTCAAACGCTTCTTCAGATACTTTCATTGTTCAATTGTAATATTTTTATTTTTATTTATTTATTTATTTTTTATTTTTTATTTTTTTTAAAGGTTGGCATCGAAAGCAATTTAACAATTTTCTCTCTCAAAATTAAAATCACGAAAAATGAAGTGAAAAATTTGGAATTGTAACAGAGTTGCGGAGCTGTTAATTTTTTTTCCTGCTCCAACTCAGTCTAAATCATTTTAAAATTACCCGACTGACTCCGGCTCTAACACAGCTCCGTCTCCGGTTCCAGCTTTGAACGCCTTTTATGTAATAATAAATTTTATTTCATTCCGAATCCACCCAAAAAGAATTTACTCCGGCTCAATTTTAAACCCAAAACCTCGAGGCTCCGGCTTAATTTTACACCCAAAACCTCGAGGCTCCGGCTTAATTTTACACCCAAAACCTCGAGGCTCCGGCTCAATTTTACACCCAAAACCTTGAGGCTCCGGCTCCATTTCCCAAATTTGTGAAGTGAATTTATAAAAGCGGCTGCCATTAATGAATCAAATTTCTTCTCCAATTTGTTTTCAACTTTTTTAAAATAATATTTTGTTAATATTATCTGCATTAGAACATTACACTTTTAATGCCTTTTTTTTTTTTTGTTATCACCACCACTCACAGCAGTCACAGGCAGAGCCCCATTCAAGAAAGGGGTGTTTGATGCCACTCACGTAGACAGCTACTTCTAATTTCTTTGGTTGAATATCATTTGTAACAGATGGCATCACTAAAATTTATCTTATAACTTGTCGTCACTCGGTTATTTCATCATGCGGTTTCAGAGCTGCAATTCATATGCAATATAATCATCCAATCATTGGTGTTAGCATGTCTTGATCCATTTTTAAGATTCAACTTGTAACCAAAATTCCCTTAAATTGACCACAGTACCAATGACTTGAAATCCCTTGAAAACGTGTACCAAAATTCCTTTAAATTGACCCAAGTACCTATGATTTAAACCCCATGAAAACGTGTTCCAAAATTCCCTTAAAGTTACTCAAGTAAGTGTGATTTGAAAACCTCTAAAAACGTGTACCAAAATTGAATTTAAATTTATGCAAAGATTTTTCCGTCTCTTTAAAATTCATTAAAAAGACATTTAAAAAAAGATCATAAAAATAATAATGAAAAATAACAAACAAACAAATGGAATTTTGTCTTCAAACTTTTGTTGCTTCTTTATATTAAATCAATTTCTAATATCATCAACAGCATTATTATTATTATTATTATTATTATTATTATTATTATTATTATTATTTTATTATTATTATTATTATTATATTTTTTCATTATTATTTTTATTTTTTTATCTTCATTTTGTTATCATTTTTATTACTATTATTTTAATTATTATTACGTTTATTTTTATTATTATTATTATTATTATTATTATTATTATTATTATTATTGCGTTTATTATTATTATATTATTATTATTATTATTATTATTATTATTATTATTATTATTATATTTACTATTACTATTTCCTTTATTATTATTACTATTATTATTTTTATTATTGTTTACATTTACTATCATTATTATTATTTTATTTTTATTTATTTATTATGATTATATTTCTGTAATAACGAGTTACGCCCGTAAGCTTAGGATATCTTCACAGTTTGAGATAGATTTTTTATGACCGAAATGTTAGTAAATAATTAATTTACAAACTTCAATCATTCTAATAATCTTTCCCATCCAACTTTTATCATAACATGTGAAAACATAATTATTATAATATCTGCTCCGCTTAAACACCTTTTCAATTTATGAGGAAATAAATCTATAACTACAGATAAAGTTGCAATCGCTTCACTACTTGGTCCTACTCTCACTAATTTTACCTATAATGGGTTCACTACTTGGCCCTACTCTCACTAATTTTAACTATAATGGGTTCACTACTTGGCCCTACTCTCACTAATTTTAACTATAATGGGTTCACTACTTGGCCCTACTTTCACTAATTTTAACTTTAATGGATTCACTACTTGGCCCTACTTTCACTAATTTTTACTATAATGGGCTCACTACATGGCCTTACATTCATTAATTTTACCAATAACGTATTCACTACTTGGCTATTATTTTCCTTTTTTCTTTGGGAAAAGAACATATTTAACCCTACATCTCATTTTAGAATGTTTGATAACACTTTATCTGTATTTAAAAGTAATAACAACAATACTTTATTCTTTAAAAGATTTCAAGAATTATTTTGCTTCAAATTTCCTTTGAAATATAAAAACAAAAAAATAATAAAAATAATAATAAATATAAAAACATCCTAAACAACGAATGCATATTAACTGTCATACACGTTAAACCCACTAATAAAGAGTTACACGAGCCTTTCTCAACCGGGGTCTTCACGGACCCCCGGGGGACCACATAAGCTTTGAGGGGGTCAGCAAAGAAAATTTTTTTATTTAATTTAGGATATTACATATGGGTATATGGGGGGTGGGTCCCCTTACGTAAATCATAGAAAGTTGCTTCACCGATTTATTTTCTAATAAGAAAATAACTGATAAAATTGGTTGTGACATTTTTAACCACTTGTCCCAACGATTCGTTAGGACAATTTTTGCGGTGTGTGACTTCTATTTATTTGGTGTCTACAAAGCACATCTATTGTCGAAGTTCTTCTATATAGAGCTTACTATTTATGCTTTAACTGGAAATCCTATTATTATTATTATTATTATTATTATTATTATTATTATTATTATTATTATTATTATTATTATTATTATTACTTAACTGGAAGCAGCGCTTATCTTTAACTGAAAATTTCAATATCGGAAAAATTACTAAACTCAATAAAAATAACAAAAAAACTTCCAAAACCTGTAAAATAACATTTTACTTTTAAAACCTTAAGCCCAAATGATTTTGATTAGGAAGAAAAAAAAGTAAGAAACCACATCAAACCATCAAAATAATCAGAGTACCAGATTCAGATGATACCAGAAATCAAAATAATTCTCATCTTATTTTTCAACAAGGTACCCAGTCTGATAGTCATCACGTTGTGTACCAATTCCAATGCCCTGACTCTGAATGTAAGTCGATTTATATTGGATACACAACTAACAGATTGTCGAACAGAGCTTATCAACAAAGTTTTAAACCAAACAAGATGTATGAGTATTTCAATGTAGAACTCGAAAAAAGGAACTCTTTGAAATATATAAACTCATTTCAAAGTCTTGTAAAACTTTGGATGAAGTTCAAAAATTAAAAATTGCAGAGGCTTTTTACATTGAAAGCTACAGACTCGACATTAACATAAAATTCAATATCATGTCCCTTAATTAAACTTAATATTATTTGAAATAATTTATCAAAATTATTATAATGTTAATTTATTTTATTGTAATTTGTTTATGTAAATTCATTCACTACTATAAATATCAAGCTCTGATGATGTCCCAAGTTTTTGGACGAAACGCGTTGGCAAAAAAATAAAATCATTCATTTTATTTTATTTGTAAATTATTTTCCAGAATTATTTTAAAGAAAATTAACTTAGAACAGAAAGTAATATTTAGATTAGTGGAAGGAAAATTTTACAATTTATTAAAACAAAAGCCGAATATAGAAGTTCATAAATATTATTATTATTATTTATTATTATTATTATTATTATTATTATTATTATTATTTTCCTATTATTATTATTTTTATATACTTATAATTTATCGTTATGGATTCTAATTAATTTCAATTACGTTATTATTATTATTATTATTATTATTATTATTATTATTATTATTATTATTGCTATTGTTATTACTCTTAATCTAATAATTTTACTAAAACTTTAATATTTATTATTTTTAAATTAAATTATTATTAATTATTATTATTATTATTATTATTATTGTTGTTGTGAATTTGGTAAAGACGTGAGTAAATTTTGACCAATTGGGAAAAAACAGGTTTTTTTTTTTTTTTTTTTTTTTTCAACGAAGGAAGAAAATAAATTTTATTTTTATAACTTATAATAAAAATAATTTTAAAAAAAAAAAAAAAAAAAAAAAAAAAATTATTAATTATTATTATTATTTTTTATTTTTTTTTTTTTTTTTTTTTTTTTTTTTTTTTTTTTTTTTTTTTTTTATTTTATTTTTTATCTAATTATTATTTAATATCTATTAATTTTTAAAATTATATTAATTATTATTATTATTATTATTATTATTATTATTATTATTATTATTATTATAATAAATGATAATAATAATAATAATAATAATAATAATAATAATAATAATAATAATAATAATAATAATAATAATAATAATAATAATAATAATCTGATAATTATTTCTCAAAAAATTTAATATTACATTTTTTAAATCTATATATTATTATTATTATTATTATTATTGAAAAGGGATATTTTTCATCTATTTTATTAAGATTTGAGTAGTTTATTTTGATTTTAATATAAAAGTATTGGTCTTAAAAGCAGGAGAGAACAAGCGAACGTCACAGCTGGGGCATGAACCGGGCATTACACGGGCACAACAGATAAAGGACTTAATATTCAACACCTAAAATGGGTACCCCGGTTGGCAAACCCCTTCTGTTTATTAAATACCAATGGGACCCCCTGTGGGTACACCCCCTGGGTAGAGCCCACAAGACAAAACGATCCATTGGGTATAGATCGACAAGGAGTATTGCGACGGGCGACCAAATTTATAGCCCAATTTATGGCTCAAACTCAATGTAAGCGAATTGGTATACATGTACGAATGTGTGTTACGCCTTTATTCACACAAGTGAACTCAAATCACACACAAAGAAAACTATTATTATCGCTATTATTATTACTATTAACACATGTAATATTAACGAAGGCAACATTCCGATACAAACACCCACAAAGATGAGAGAACACACACACATACATAACACCACACAAAATATGCACACACACACATAAAGTAAAAATATGTGCAAAAATTAATGTTTAAATGTAATATTAGGGCTTAAAATAAGACCCTAGTTTCAGGTTGTCGAATTGTCGCTTCCTACCTTCAACACCGCCACTTACATATATATATATATATATATATATATATATATATATATATATATATATATATATATATATATATATATATATATATATATATATATATATATATATATATATATATATATATATATATATATATATATATATATATATATATATATATATATATATATATATATATATTCTAGTGGGCAAAGAAAGGTTAACTAATTTCCATCAAAGTAAGGTAAATTTCCATGATCGAAGGACAAACTAAATTAAAGGTCGACATGTCTGGACAAGACGTTTGAAACAGTGCAAGTGAAAGGAAGATGGGAAAAATAGATAAAGGAAGTGTGTTCTACATTTTACTACTCGAGTACATATAAAACTGAGCGCGTTGAATTAAGAAGTAAGATGACAGATTCAACAACAGGGATGAGGAACAGTTAAATTTTTTCTGCCAGCTCCGACATTGTCTCCGGCTTCATCATTTTAGAATTATAGGTTCCTACTTTCTTCCATATTCAGACGAAAGAAAAAAACATTTCTACTCCGGCTCCCGCTCCACCCGAAAAAAAAGTATTTTTGCCCCGGCTCCACCCAAAAACATTATCTACTAATCCGAATAAGTTTCCATCGAAAACAACCTTGCGATTCCACAGCTTAGAAACCCCTGATTTTGAGATCATGTTATGAATTTACACACTTAGATTATTTATTTAAGAGATAATCCATTAAATGTATAAATAGTGGTGTTTCTCAGGGTTCTCTCTTTCATCAATGATCTTTCTGTCACTTCGTCTGCTTTCCATTCTTACGCTCACCACATAATCTCTTGTACTCTCCACAGACGCTCTAAGAGTTTGTCTTCAGTGATGCCTTCAGAACTTCCTCTCACCACTTCAGTTACCGTCTCTGAGTTGTTCTCCCTTAAATAAAGTATGCATCATATATCCGAGATTCGCTCCTTGAAAAAGTTGAGTCTAGGGCTTTTCGTCTTGTCAAATCTCTTATACTATCAGTAATTTTCTGACCGTACTGTTAAATCACTCTTCTTATACTTATATTATCACTATTACAATGGACATTGCTCCTCCGAACAATGGACACTGCTTCTCCGTACACTGCAGTAGCATAACTCCTCCTTTCATGGCATCTCGTGTGACACGTCATTCTTCCCATCTCGTCCTTTCTCTGTCCAACTCTGACCACAGACTTTAACCGCAATGCTCAGTTTTGCATCTTCTCTACTGGTAAAGTCTGAAACACTCTCCCTTTATCAATATTTTCAAGCTCCTTGACTACACACTTTCAAACGCCGTGTATTGGGGCATGTCGGCCTTTAATTTCACTCCACATTTTGAATTTACCCTAACTTCGGTAAAAATTAATGTTCTTCTGCCATGCATTTACTCTTTGGTGCTTTATAAAAGAGAGGTACCAACAGTTCCTCTCCAGGAGACACTAAAAAAAAGGCATTACAATCTGTAGTTCAATTTCTGGAAATTTGCAAGAAATTTATCAAACAAAGAAATAACCCACTTTGCCACCGGAGCTACACATATATATATATATATATATATATATATATATATATATATATATATATATATATATATATATATATATATATATATATATATATATATATATATATATATATATATATATATATATATATATATACACGTTGGGAACAAAAAAATTTATAGCAAAAAAACAACTTTAATAGTTTAATCTAAGTAATTGAGAGAGAGAGAGAGAGAGAGAGAGAGAGAGAGAGAGAGAGAGAGAGAGAGAGAGAGAGAGAGAGAGAGAGAGAGAGAGAGAGAGAGAGAGAGAGAGAGAGAGAGAGAGAGAGAGAGAGAGAGAGAGAGAGAGAGAGAGAGAGAGAGAGAGAGAGAGAGAGAGAGAGAGAGAGAGAGACAGAGAGAGAGAGAGAGAGAGAGAGAGAGAGAGACAGAGAGAGAGAGAGAGAGAGAGAGAGAGAGAGAGAGAGAGAGAGAGAGAGAGAGAGAGAGAGAGAGAGAGAGAGAGAGAGAGAGAGAGAGAGAGAGAGAGAGAGAGAGAGAGAGAGAGAGAGAGAGAGAGAGAGAGAGAGAGAGAGAGAGAGAGAGAGAGAGAGAGAGACTATAATTGTAGAATAATTTAATATTCAAAATGATTTTAAATAAAGTTTATGAATAAAAATTTATACTTTAAAAGAACGCCAGAGAGATTTATTAGCCTTGCCCCAGGTTGAAGCTTCTGGGGATAAACATCCCGTCCCGGCGGCTTCTGACGAAGTAGCTGCTGTGGCTGAATGCTCTTCGGATGTGGTCTGATTCTTGTCTCACTTCTTCACAGCGAAAACTCAAGACTTATATTCCAAAAATCTGTTCACATGACGTCACTCAATTTACCTTTAACCGGAATATTAACAGATTTTTTTTCATATTTCCTGTTACTTGAAAGAGCTTCAATTGCAATTCCTCATCTCATATCCTCTTCCATGCAACAACTTTCATTTTCATCCAGTCCTTACTCATTTTTCTTGCACCAGTGATCTTATCCAGTGACATCCTCACTCGTTATTTTACTTATGGAGGAGGTCAGGAAGTATTGATGAGGTGTGACGTGACATCCAGTGACCTTATCCAGTGACATCCTCACTCGTTATTTTACTTATGAAGGAGGTCAGGAAGTATTGATGAGGTGTGACGTGACATCCAGTGATCTTATCCAGTGACATCCTCACTCGTTATTTTACTTATGAAGGAGGTCAGGAAGTATTGATGAGGTGTGACGTGACATCCAGTGATCTTATCCAGTGACATCCTCACTCGTTATTTTACTTATGAAGGAGGTCAGGAAGTATTGATGAGGTGTGACGTGACATCCAGTGACATCCTCACTCGTTATTTTACTTATGAAGGAGGTCAGGAAGTATTGATGAGGTGTGACGTGACATCCAGTGATCTTATCCAGTGACATCCTCACTCGTTATTTTACTTATGAAGGAGGTCAGGAAGTATTGATGAGGTGTGACGTGACATCCAGTGATCTTATCCAGTGACCTCACTCGTTATTTTACTTATGAAGGAGGTCAGGAAGTATTGATGAGGTGTGACGTGACATCCAGTGACATCCTCACTCGTTATTTTACTTATGAAGGAGGTCAGGAAGTATTGATGAGGTGTGACGTGACATCCAGTGACATCCTCACTCGTTATTTTACTTATGAAGGAGGTCAGGAAGTATTGATGAGGTGTGACGTGACATCCAGTGACCTTATCCAGTGACATCCTCACTCGTTATTTTACTTATGAAGGAGGTAAGGAAGTATTGATGAGGTGTGACGTGACATCCAGTGATCTTATCCAGTGACATCCTCACTCGTTATTTTACTTATGAAGGAGGTCAGGAAGTATTGATGAGGTGTGACGTGACATCCAGTGATCTTATCCAGTGACCTCACTCGTTATTTTACTTATGAAGGAGGTCAGGAAGTATTGATGAGGTGTGACGTGACATCCAGTGACATCCTCACTCGTTATTTTACTTATGAAGGAGGTCAGGAAGTATTGATGAGGTGTGACGTGACATCCAGTGATCTTATCCAGTGACATCCTCACTCGTTATTTTACTTATGAAGGAGGTCAGGAAGTATTGATGAGGTGTGACGTGACATCCAGTGATCTTATCCAGTGACATCCTCACTCGTTATTTTACTTATGAAGGAGGTCAGGAAGTATTGATGAGGTGTGACGTGACATCCAGTGACATCCTCACTCGTTATTTTACTTATGAAGGAGGTCAGGAAGTATTGATGAGGTGTGACGTGACATCCAGTGACATCCTCACTCGTTATTTTACTTATGAAGGAGGTCAGGAAGTATTGATGAGGTGTGACGTGACATCCAGTGATCTTATCCAGTGACATCCTCACTCGTTATTTTACTTATGAAGGAGGTCAGGAAGTATTGATGAGGTGTGACGTGACATCCAGTGACATCCTCACTCGTTATTTTACTTATGAAGGAGGTCAGGAAGTATTGATGAGGTGTGACGTGACATCCAGTGATCTTATCCAGTGACATCCTCACTCGTTATTTTACTTATGAAGGAGGTCAGGAAGTATTGATGAGGTGTGACGTGACATCCAGTGACATCCTCACTCGTTATTTTACTTATGAAGGAGGTCAGGAAGTATTGATGAGGTGTGACGTGACATCCAGTGACCTTATCCAGTGACATCCTCACTCGTTATTTTACTTATGAAGGAGGTCAGGAAGTATTGATGAGGTGTGACGTGACATCCAGTGATCTTATCCAGTGACATCCTCACTCGTTATTTTACTTATGAAGGAGGTCAGGAAGTATTGATGAGGTGTGACGTGACATCCAGTGACCTTATCCAGTGACATCCTCACTCGTTATTTTACCCATGAGAAGTACCAACAGTTCCTCTTCATGAGACACTAAAAAAGCCCCTCCGGCTCCATCATTTTTAAATTACCGTAATACGGCCCCTCGAGCTCCATTTTTAAATTACTGTACCCCGGTCTCTCCAGCTCCATCAATTTTAAATTACCGTACCCAGGCCTCTCCAGTTCCATCAATTTTAAATTACCGTACCCCGGCCTCTCCAGCTCCATCAATTTTAAATTACCGTACCCCGGCCCCTCTAGCTCCATCATTTTTAAATTACAATACCCTGGTCCCTACATGCAGCTTCTTCATTTTTAAATTGCCGAATCCGGGTCCCATCATTTTGAAATTAATCGGCTTTGACATCGAACCTCTTTATTTTCATTTACAAATAAGGATACAAAATATTTTCTAGGAAATATTAATATTTTAAAATAATAATATTCCAGTACGACTCCAACCAAATACTCTCTCTCTCTCTCTCTCTCTCTCTCTCTCTCTCTCTCTCTCTCTCTCTCTCTCTCTCTCTCTCTCTCTCTCTCTCTCTCTCTCTCTCTCTCTCTCTCTCTCTCTCTCTCTCTCTCTCTCTCTCTCTCTCTCTCTCTCTCTCTCTCTCTCTCTCTCTCTCTCTCTCTCTCTCTCTCTCTCT
>SEYY01006257.1:0-7500 GCA_009176605.1 Armadillidium nasatum | reverse complement strand
ATAAAAAAAAAAATAATAAATAAAATAAAATAAAGAAGAAAATAGTATTTTTTTGGGTATAGTCTTTTATAAATGCAACCATAAGAAGAAAATATTATGATTCATTGGTGTACTGGTTGTTATGGTCTACTTTTGTTGTAAATCTAAATAAATTATAAAATTTAAAAAGTTGTAGGTGTAGTTTATTTTTTTTTTTTATTATTATAATTATTTTTTGCCCGGAAGGGAAAATTTTCCCAATTTTTAAAAAATACTCGGACATTCAAAGGAATAACAGCGTACAACTTTTTTTTTCTAAAGCAGATATCAAAAATCTGTTTCCAAGCGATTGTAGCTAATAAATTGGTGAATATACATTCCAATTTTAAGGTCATTTCGACCAGTGGTTTGGCCCCGTTATACACTTTTTTCAAGGGTAAATTTTCAAAAAAAAAAAAAAAAAAAAAAAAAAATTACAAACCGTTATAAGACTTTTTTTTCAGCGCGTTGAAATGTATATACCCTGCATGTAAATGTCATAGAAATAGGTAAAAAATTTAAAAACTAAATTTTAGATTAGACCCTTCCCTTTATTAAGATATTTTAGGTATAGCCTTGTGTACAGTATAAATAAATAAATATTTAATATTAAGTTAATTTGGGTATAAGCCTAGTGGGCTATAAATCCAAGAAAATATTAAGATATTTTGGGTATAGCCTAGTGGGTGGACTGTAAATACAATTAAATAAAACATGAGAATGTCTCTGGTATCTGGTATAAAATTTTGCCCAAAACTCAAAAATGTGATCAATCAAAAAAAAAAAAAAAAAAAAAAAAAAAAAAAATAGATATTTTATGAAAAAAAACGTCAAATAAAATAAATAAATATGACCTTTTCATATTAACTAAATTATCAAATGACCCTCCCTAAACCCCTTATCCACTGACCTTAATAAATATATAATATTATATATATTATATATATATATATATATATATATATATATATATATATATATATATATTATATAATATATATATTATATATATATTATATATATATATATATATATATATATATATATATATATATATATATATATATATATAATATATATATATATATATATATTATATATATATATATATTATATTATATATTATATATATATATATATATATATATATATATATATATATATATATATATATATATATATATATATATATATATATATATATATATATATATATATATATATATATAATTTAGGAAAATTCACACACACCTCTTTCTTAAGGGTATTGGAGGTCATTGGATAGGGTAATATGGTCATAAAAAGGGTCAAGTATATAAATACTTATTTATCAGTTTTTCATTAATATTTTTCTATGTTTTCGATTTCAATCTCAAAAACATCTTAATGCTTTTATTTACACCTTTACACACACATACACACATATATATATATATATATATATATATATATATATATATATATATATATATATATATATATATATATATATATATATATATATATATATATATATATATATATATTATAATATCTTTAATATTTCATTAATAATCAAAGGAATAATTCATTTTTACTGATAATTTATATATACATTACATTACTATACATATATAAAATAAATGTATGGCAGACGAACATTTTTGTCTTTGGTGTGCTCTGCCCTCGTATACCCCAGACCCGTGAATTGTGATTATTTCGGTTTTAGTAATTATTGGTTATTATGTATATATATATATATATATATATATATATATATATATATATATATATATATATATATATATATATATATATATATATATATATATATATATATATATATATATATATATATATATATAATTTGATAAAATACATACTCTTTTGTGAAATAAATATGGGGTTGTTGTGAGAGTTGGATGGTTTATTCAGGGAGGAGGGAGAAGATGGAGGAGGGAAGGGGAGGGTAAAAAACAAAAAGGTCCCAAATCTAAATCCCTTCTCAAAATCTCTTTAATATTAAAATTCCAAACTAAAATTTATCACTATTTTGCCCCAGTGGGCATTGGGCATTCCGAGGTCAAAATTGGTATACAGAATCACGTGTATCTTATGATTTATCTTTCGGAAATAAGCCTATGGACTATATTTCCCCTCCCCCCTCCCCACTCACTCACTCTCTATATATATATATATATATATATATATATATAATATATATATATATATATATATATATATATATATATATATATATATATATATATATATATATATATATATATATATATATATATATATATATATATATATATATATATATATATATATATATATATTATATCGAATTTTTATTTTTTTTTTTAGAAGCAAAAATATTTATATTAAACATATTTTGTATTTTTTTTTTTAAATATTTGAAACAAAAAAAAAGTAAAATAATTTGAAAACTTAAAAGAAAATATCGTAAAACATCCGAAAGTATTAATCATAACTTTAACACTAATGCAAATTTATTTTATATATATATATATATATATATATATATATATATATATATATATATATATATATATATATATATATATATATATATATATATATATATATATATATATATATATATATAATATATATATATATATATATATATATATATATATATATTATATATATATATATATATATTGTGGCGGGCAAAGGTCAGAGGCCTACTAATTTCCACGAGGTACGGAAAAATAACGGAATTGTGGTCGTTAAAGGCCGGCATGTCCTGATAAGCGGCGTTTGAAAGTATGAAGTTAAATTAAAGAAGTTGAGAAAACAGATAATGGGAGCGTGTTTAAGATTTTACCGGTACAGCACAGGTAAGATCGAGAATAGCGGTAAGTGTGAGATCAGAGAATTTGACAGAGAAAGGATGAGACTGTGTAGAAAGGCGTGTCACACGAGCTCTTCTCAATGGAGGAGGTATGCGACGTGAGAGTTCAAAAGAGCAGTGTCCATTATAATAGCGATAGTTTGGAGAGAGTGACGCAACAATTCGAACGTTAGAAAGAGACTGGAGAGAATTAGTGAGAGCGGGAGAGTTGATGAGACGAAAAGCCCTAAACCATATATATATATATATATATATATATATATATATATATATATATATATATATATATATATATATATATATATATATATATATATATATATATATATATATATATATATATATATATATATATATATATATATATATATATATATATATATATATATATATATATATATATATATATATATATATATATATATATATATATATATATATATATATATATATATTATTCAAAAGACAGCTAATTTTGGCATTTTTTTTAATAATACAAATATATTTTTCGAATTTGAATAAAAATATAGTCAAAGTATACAATATACAAAAGTCAATGTTCGCATTCTGGTTTTTTTTTCAATATTTATTTATTTATTTATTTATTTATATATATATATTGAACAATATTAATATTATAATCCGCCTTTAATAAGGGTATCTATTATGCGTTTACGTAAATTATAAAAAATAAATTTAAATATAATATAAATATATAATAAATATAATTTTTTATATATATAATTATATATAATATATATAAAATATATATATATATACGTTATATATATATATATATATATATATATATATATATATATATATATATATATATATATATATATATATATATATATATATATATATATATATATATATATATATATATATATATATATATATATATATATATATATATATATATATATATATATATATATATATTAATTATATATATATTATATAAGTATATATATATATATATATATATATATTATATATATATATATATATATATATATATATATATATATATATATATATATATATATATATATATATATATATATATATATATATATATATATATATATATATATATATATATATATATATATATATATATATATGATGGGACGATTAATCATCATCGTCATACATCTCAATCGTCATCGTCAATTTTCTGCCAATTAATTTAACTTATATTAACTTATTAATATCTCTGTTCCACCTTCTTCTATTGAGAGTGAAAAGGTGTTTAGTAGTAGGGGGCGATATATAGACTCCATGACGAAATTAAATTACTGATGGGGACTTTGGGAAACTTGGGAAACGATTATATTTCTCCACCACAATTTAAGACATAAATTTAAAGTATAAAAAATTTTGCACGTCTGTCCATGTTCTCACATATTAAAATTTGAAATCAATGTTTGAAAGGTATATAAAGGGATGTCCACTTGTTCTCAGTCCCAGATATACACTTATAGATAACAATGTACTTGTCATAAGTTAATAAAATTTAGCAGGGGAAAACCTTAGTTCGGAAGTGATGGCGATTAGCATCAAGGCATACCTGCACACGTTTCTCCATGTTGCGGGAGGTTGCCCCAAAGTTCCTAGGAAATAACCCAGTCTTCAAAGAAGTCAAAGAAGGTCTCAATTTCGAACATGCTGATGTTGGACGTGTGTTAAGTGACGCAACCTCTCATAATTCTATCTCACTTCTCAAACGCAAAGATTTGTTCGCAGCAAGTTTTATTAACAGACGACCAATATTTTGATATCTATAATCGCATATCTGGGATCGAAAGCGATTGGGACACATTATACAAAATATTAACATTTATATGTATTGTTTACATATATATTTGGATAAAGAAAAAGACAATTTAATTCTTCCTTATTATAAAAATTTTAAATTTATTAAAATTATGAAAATTTTAAAAATATATTTTTTTCAATTTCTTCGTCATAGTCAAAAACTTAATGTCCCATCACTTATATATATATATATATATATATATATATATATATATATATATATATATATATATATATATATATTATATATATATATATATATATATATATATATATATATATATATATATATATATATATATTAAAACCACTAAAATTCGAGGTAAATAACACTGAAAATGCACCAAAATGACGCACTGAAAGAACAAGCAAAGCGTTAATTTTTGGTGTGAAATTCGCTAAATTGGCAAAACTCATATGAAGAAACCATTCAATATTATATATATTATATATATATATATATATATATATATATATATATATATATATATATATATATATATATATATATATATATATATATATATATATATATATATAAACGCATCTTATAAAAAGTTGTCTACTAGGCAACAATAATTAAAAATTGAAACAATTATTTACTTTTTAAAGGTAATTTTATATTACAAATTTATATTAAATGCATAGCACGCGGACATTTATAAAGCCTTCCGTTCTCTCCAACTTGTGCATGAGTACTGTGATATATATATATATATATATATATATATATATATATATATATATATATATATATATATATATATATATATATATATATATATATATATATATATATATATATATATATATGGTAGCGTATATATCAAGATGCTGTACACACAATTAATATAATGACAGCGTAAAAAATGTCAGTAATATTCAAAGATGTGATGGCAGCACTTAGAGCCAGCCATTATTAAGAAAAAAAAAAGCATCATCAAGCGCGGATGGGAGGAGGGTATGGGTGGGGGGTGGGGATAGGGGTGGGGGGAGAGTGGCACTACTAAAAATGATGTCAATTGTCACAAGAAACGTCAATGGCACCTCGTTAATACTTTCCACTTTCTTGATTACGGAGAATGCGACGAGGCACTTCTTAATTGATACAGCGCTTAATGACCTGTCGATCACACCTACACATTCATAACATACACACACAAACATACGACAATTATACACAAAAATTAATACACATATTACACTTACATAACTAACATTTAAATACATACGAAATATTACACAAAAATACGTACAACACAACTTACATACAAATACACCACACACAGACACAGGCATATATATATATATATATATATATATATATATATATATATATATATATATATATATATATATATATATATATATATATATATATATATATATATATTGTTGTGTTTGTGTGTGGTGTATTTGTATCTTTTCAAGTACCTCAAAGTTTGCAGAACGCATTACCGAGGTGATTCTCTGTGACATGGAGACGTACATTCTATAATCTTTCCCTTCTACTAAACGTTACAAACCTTGGTTTAAAAACTCTACTTGTTCTCGTGCTATTTGCCGCATGGTCTGGATGCTGCCTTCAGGAATTACAGTAGTCTTCAAATTTCAGAAACTCATCTCGGAATCGTTCAAAAGCTGTTCTTCGTAACACCAAAAACTAATTTCTCAGTACAAAAATGCAATAATTTTTCTATCATTTTGCAAAAAATGTCATTTCAAACTTTGCTTCTTCCTCTTTCTGTCCTCTAATATTTTCTGACGACACAACTACCGTTTTTTACCTTCTACTAAACCTTCGCTCAAACTTTTGCAGCTAATTCAACTTTGTTTCGGAGCTATACCTCCTCCTCCAATTTCCCTAACTCCGTTATGCCTAAAATTGTAATTTCTTCCAAAGACGTTATTTCCTTGTGGTATCCCTTCTGTGGTTCTCCAAACTTGAGCTTCCGAGCTTGCACCCTGCCTTGGTAAACTATTTCGTCTTTGTCTCTCTACTTCAATCTTCCCTTCTTTCTGGTATCGTACTCTCATTCAGGTTATGCCTAAAAAGGGGGGAACCCCTCTCAACCTTCCAACTACCGTCTCATTTCTTCAACCTCAATTCTTTCTAAAGTTTCTGGTTAAGATTTGAAAATATCTCAAATCTTTTAACCTTATCTCTGATCTCCAGTTTGGCTTTCCTAAAAAACGCTCTTTTGGTCTTCTTTTAATTCTCTCTGTGCCTTCGTCCTCCGCTCTCGTCCTCCGCTCTTCGGCATTTCAGAAAATCTTTTGCTGTCGCGCTATACATATCGAAAGTCTTAGATAGGGTTTTGAACAAAGCTTTGATTTTAAAATTCCCTCTTTCAGAATCTATTCTCTCTGATTTCCTTTCTGGTCGTTCTACAGCAGATGTTATAGACTCCACAGATCTTCCTTTAAATCTATTAATAATGGTGTTCCTCAAGGATCTATCCTATCCTCAACTCTTTTTCCTATTTTTCATTAATTACTTAACCACCTATCCATTCCTAAGCTAATGACTCTATCCTTCATCACTATGGCAGTTAATTGACGCTAGAATGGTGGTCTTGGGGCAACTAACCTTTGATCTTTCTATAACTTCAAACTAGCCAGAGAAACTAAGGTCGTTTTCAATGCCTCAAAAACTCAATTCCTCCATCTTTCTACTCGACACAACCTTTCACACAACTATCACATCTTATTCGAGCACACACACAACTCAAATCTTCGTCTGTTCTTAATATTATCGGTGTTTTTTTCTCTCGTTATCCTTCTTAGAAGAGGTT
>SEYY01006256.1:0-2500 GCA_009176605.1 Armadillidium nasatum | reverse complement strand
AAAGTAATTTTTGAAAGTACTCTAACCTCAATTTTGTAATATGGAACGGAGACTTGGAGTACGACAACAAGAGAAGAAAGCAGAATTGAGATGAGGGTGCTGCGTTTGATGGTGGGAAGAACCAGGAAGGAGAGGATAAGAAGCGAAAGAATTAGATAAAGTATAAAGGTTGAACCAATTAATCAAAAGATAGATATAGCAAGACTGAGATGGTTGGGACACGAGTGGAGGATGCAGGAGGAGAGAGAGGCTAGAGGGAGGTGAGAGTGGACGCCAAGAGGAAGAAGACTGATAGGGAGACAAAGGAGAGATGGGTGTAGTTAGTTGGGGATTCACTGAGTGGACATCACCTGCCCACGGTAGAAAGGTTGGTGGCAGATGGAATTATTTACCACAGATTTAGATGGAGACGAGTGCTGGCCCCACTGACAGGCCCCTAGAGCCTTACATGGATCGGGTATATTAATTATATATATATAATATATATATATATATATATATATATATATATATATATATATATATATATATATATATATATATATATATATATATATATATATATATATATATATATATATATATATATATATATATATATATATAATATATATATATATATATATATATATATATATATATATATATATATATATATATAACAGTTAAAAAGTGGTATCGGATATCGGTAAAATTTTGGTATCGCTCCATCCCTAAAATATATATGTATATATATATATATATATATATATATATATATATATATATATATATATATATATATATATATATATATATATATATATATATATATATATATATATATATATATATATATATATACTATACACACAATTCAGTGTTATCCGAATCCGGATTCGAAGACTTTTTTCATGGAATTGGATTCAGATTCGAAATTTTCCGTATTCGCCCATCAGTTATATATATATATATATATATATATATATATATATATTATAATATATATATATATATATATATATATATATATATATATATATATATATATTGGTGTTCCTTAAGGATCTGTCCTATCCCCAACACTTTTTCTGCTTTTCATTAATGACATTCTCTCTGTTATTTCATCTAATATCAACTCCTATGCTGATGACTCCACCCTTCATTACTCTTTTCAATTTGAAAGGCGCCTTTCTCAACGACAGTTACTAGACGCAAGGAAGGTAGCCTTGGAGCAGCTGACCTCTGATCTATCTCTCATTTCAAATTGGGGCAGAGAAAGCATTGTCGTTTACAATGACTCAAAAACTTAACTCCTCCCTCTCTCTACTCGACACAATCTTCCACACAACTATGATATCTTTTTCGAAAACACACAATTCAAACCTTCATCTCTCCTTAATATTCTTGGTGTTTCTTTTTCTCGCGATCTTTCTTGGAAAGATCACATTATCTCTCTTTCTAAACAAGCTTCTAAGAGGTTAGGTGTTCTGTGGCGCCTTCAGTATTTCTTCACACCATCACAGTTGCTTGCTCTGTATAGGGGTATTGTTCGCCCCTGTGTGGAGTATGCGTCACACATCTAGGGTGGTTTCACTCATACAGCTATCCTTAAGAAGGTGGAGTCTAGGACTTTTCGACTTATCAACTCTCCTGCTCTCACTAATTCTCTCCAATCTCTTTCTGCCCTTCGAACAGTTGCATCACTCTCTATACTATCGCTATTACAATGGACACTACTCTTCTGAACTCTCTCATCGCATACCTCTTCCATTGAGAAGGGCTCGTGCGACTCGTCTTTCTACACAGTCTCATCCTTTCTCGGTCCAACTTTTTGACCCCAGACTTAATCGCTATGCTCAATCTTACATGTACTGTACTGGTAAAGACTGGAACTCACTCCTTTCATCTATTTTCCAACTTCCTATGACTTACGCATTTTCAAACGTCGTGTATCAGGTCACGTCGGCTTTTAATTTGACCTGGTTTCAGTCTTTTCCCTTAACTCTGGTAGAGTTTTTGGTAGGCCACTGGCCTTTGCCCACCAGAGATGGGATATATATATATATATATATATATATATATATATATATATATATATATATATATATATATTATATATATATATATATATATATATATATATATATATATATATATATATTATATATATATATATATATATATATATATAATATATATATATATATAATATATATATATATAATTATATATATATATATATATATATATATATATATAGTATATATTCATTTATTTATTTCAGATTCTAAAACAAGAGAGGTACAGATTTAAAGTTATAGTCAATGAGTTGAGAGAAACTACAAATGTGGAATATGCAACAGCTCTCATTGCGTTCGTAAATTGCTTAATTATTTCTACTACTGAACTCAAAGAGAGAATTAGAATAAGAAATGTAAATATATATTATATTGTAATATATATATATATATATATATAATATATATATATATATATATATATATATATATATATATAT
>SEYY01006255.1:0-2500 GCA_009176605.1 Armadillidium nasatum | reverse complement strand
AAAAAACATAGTTTTCGTTTTGCCATCCTAATGACGTGGCGTGAACAGCAGAACCACAGTAATGACTGCTACTTTTGTTTGGTTCACGTTAAAGGTTTCAATAAAAAAAAAACAAAAAAGAAATAACTTAACCAAACGTTAATTCAGCCATTTGTACCGTGCTTCACTCAAGTGAAATGCCTGTACCACTTCCACCGTCTAATTTGGATGATATCAGATTGGAGTCAGATGGAGAAGAAGATGCAGTGTCAACTGAGGAAGATTCTGGGTCTGCAGTTTCTATGCATCATGGGCCTCAGCTTTTTTCCCAGAACGAGTTAAACGACCTTGTTAGAGATTTGGAACTTTCAAAAGATGTTGAGTTCAAGACTCAAGAATAAAAACCTTCTGTTACCTGCACCGTCTTTTTCGTGATACAAACATAGAGTGAGAGAGAATTTACATCATTTTACTGTAAAGAGGGGAATCTTGTGTTCTGTAGTGACATCTCTGGTCTTATGAGGCAATTTGAAATTGAATATGAATTATCCCAATGGCGCTTATTTGTAGATTTGTCCAAAACAAACCTAAAAGCAGTCTTGCTGCATAATGGAAATAAATTTGTATCACTTCCAGTTAGACACTCGGTGCATCTGGAAGAAAATTATAAGGATTTGGCTCTAATTCTTGAGAAAATCAATTATGAAATTCATCGCTGAATGGTGTGTGGAGATTTTAAAATTCTAGCCATGTTGTTGGGCCAACAGTCAGGATATACAAAATATTCCTGCTTTCTGGTCTTGTGGGATAGTCGAATCAGAGACCTTCATTGGGAAAAAACTAACTGACCACTTCTAGACACCCTAACTCCTGGTGAAAAGAACGTCATCAAGAAAAGCTTGGTTCCTCGTGAAAACGTCCTCTTACCAACTATTCATTTCAAATTGGGACTAAGGAAACAATTTATTGATGGAAAAAGATGGAAAAAGTATCCATGTTCCAAGTTCCCAAACTCTCTGAGGCTAAGTTGAAAGAGGGAGTTTTTGTTGGACCAGACATCCGTAAACTCTTGTCTGATTCCTTGCTTCCAGAGTCCATGAATGAAACTGAAAGAGAAGCGCGAGATTCATTTCAAAACGTTATTTTTGGGAAATAATCAAAGATCCGAATCGCAAAAACCATTTTAGAACACATGCTAACTGTATCCATTTTTTAAATTCACAAATAGACTACATTCTTGTAAACTTCGGAAACTAAAGCGAGGAGCAGGGGGAAAGATTCCTACTCGGATATTATAGAAATGTAGAGATGCTAACAAGGAAAGATGGGATGTGAATATGTTGGGTAATTACTGTTGGAGGCATAAAAGGGATACTGCTAAAACTGGAAAATGGAAGCTCACCAGAAGAAGTATGAAAGAGGAGAAGCAAATGTTCTACAGGGCAACAGAGTAGAATACTTAGCATTTATAAACAACTGTATTTCATGGATAACAAATTTAAATGTGTTTAATCTTTTTTTCTGTTTCAAGAAATACTTGAAAAAAAAAAATGGAAGTCATCAGTTACAGATAAAAATATATATATATATATATATATATATATATATATATATATATATATATATATATATATATATATATATATATATATATATATATATATATATATATATATATATATATATATATATATATATAAAAAAAAAAAAAAAAAAAAAAAAAAAAAAAATTATAAAAATATTTTTTTATATTAATAATAAAAAAATTAATTTTAAAAAAGAATTTCATTTCATCAAGAATGTTTAGAGCGCTTAATGTTTTATTAATTATAAAAACAGATTTCTGAAGAATAGCAATTTAACCTAATATATATATATTATATATATATTATATATATATATATATATATATATATATATATATATATATATATATATATATAATATATATATATATATAATATATATATATATATATATATATATATATATATATATATATATATATATATATATATATACAGTGATCGGCATCGATACAAAAATTTGCTTAAGTGATACCGATAGATCGATACACAAAAATTTCAACTATTAGCGATGAAATTATAATTAGGTTTTCAATATTGTTAATTAGGTTTTTAAGATGTTGACTTCAATATAGAAGTGGTAAGCATAACTACCAACCATTACATCAATGGGTTATTAAATTTATGAATATGAATTTGAACTTAGTGCAAGCAATATCAAATACACGGATTCTGAATTTTTCTGTCGTAGGTTTTAACATATGAATTTACAGCTTTAAAAAGAAAACCATTCATTGCAGTATGCATCATCTGTTTCCGAGTAAATGAAAATGAATATTTGAACAAATAAACACATAATCAGGCAACAATTTGTAATAAAATAAATTCACCAGCTATTTTCAACATGGGCGATATCGCCCGTGGAAAATACCTGATATATATATATATATATATATATATATATATATATATATATATATATATATATATATATA
>SEYY01006254.1:0-19130 GCA_009176605.1 Armadillidium nasatum | reverse complement strand
TATATATATATATATATATATATATTACCTTTTTAAAGTTAACACTAATCATGGCCCTAAATTAGCAGTGGAGGTGATTTTACAGAGGATATAAAGTTTCGAATAAAGTAGAAAATCTTCATATAAAAACTAAAACATTTCTAATTTCAGATTAAATAAAAATTTAATTAAAGATTTAACCTTACCATCAAAACTAGTATTGTCCTGTAATATATAGGATATTTTCATTATTTTTTATAAATATCTAATTTGAAAAGTAAAATACCCAATAGGTATATTTTATGTAAATTGTTTTAACCCCCTATTATATGCCCATCGGCCTCTACTTCTTCTCTTGTATTATCTGACCTCCATCCCTCCTCCTCCTCCTCCTCCTCCTGAATCAGACAAAATGTCCCCATCATGCAATTTGGACACGCCTTAAAAATACACACATTTTGCTTAAATGTTATTTTATGAAAAAAAGAAAACTACTGAAAATATTTAGAATTAAAAAAAAAAATATCGTTGATTTGATACCAAGGATAAAATATGCATATATCGATATATCGGCTGAATAATATCACCGATATTTTTTCGATACTATTAAAAAATTTCAATATCGATATATATCCATCAACAATTTGGCCTTGAGCATAAGGTCAGTAAAAATCAATATGAAATAATAACGTAATGCTGAAAAAAATGTACAACTCCAAATTAATAAGGAAACTACTAAATTAAAAAATTTTATCTTCAGGTTGTCTGCAGTACAACAGATAACGGTGCAAATTTCTGTGCAGCCTTTCTTGTGGATGCTAATAAAGAACCGGGTGACGAAGAGAAAGAAAAGGAGGTACCGATTCCAGAGATAGTGGTTACGCCTGAAGAGATGGAGCAAATTATTGACCCAGAGGAACTGTTGACAAAACCTCTCCAGCTAGAAAATTTGAATGAAGAACATTATGCCCTTAGCCTACTTAAACAGAGCCGTTGCATTTCCCACACATTAAACATCTTGGCTACTAGGGATGTTTCGAAAGTTCCTTGCTGGTCCTCTGATGCCAAGGATCCATTTAATAAGACACTTGCCAAAGCACAGACATTGTGAAATGGCCAAAATAAGAAAACTACAACAACTACGAGAATCATGGAATTGGGAACAAAGCTTAAAACACCAAGCATTACTCCCTGGAACTCCCTATACGATTCAATGAAAGACCTGCTTAAGAACCTTGATGGTAACATAACATAAATCAACATTTGTATAGAACAAAAGCCTTGTCTTCCAGTATTTAATAAAACTGATAAAGAGATAATTGCTTGAGTACATCGAAATAATGACGCCTATTGCTGTTAGGATGGATATGTTGCAGGATGAGAAGAATGCATGAGTGGAGTTCTATTGCCTAACCTCTTCCTCCTCAAGAACAATCTAGTGGAAATGCAACGAGAAATGCAAAAATTTAACTATGCCAAAAACTTAGTCAACAACTTGCTAAAGCAACCAAAGCTCAAACAAAGGGAAAGAAAATAGCTTTGAACCGAGGTTTTTTAGTATATATGATGATCTTGATTTGCTTATGGCAGCAGCCCATCACATTCACTTCAAACTCGGAGTGATAAGTAGGTTAAATCAGGGGAAGTATTCAGCTGTCAAAATGAGGACATTGGAGCAAATAAAGTGTAATATTGTATCGAATTTTACTCCTCCACATCAAGGCACTGAAGATGATGGGACTGAGTCTGAAATGGGCCCATTTAAGGTGTTATTTTTATAATTTAGAACAAACTTTAAGCCATCTCTTATATATATATATATATATATATATATATATATATATATATATATATATATATATATATATATATATATATATATATATATATATATAATATATATATATATATATATATTTTATATATATTTTATATATATATATATATATATATATTATATATATAATATATATATATATATATATATATATATATATTGACTCACATTGGAGTGCCTATGCTCCCAACCTTCCTCCTCTTCACATGTGCTACAATATTTACAAACGCTTATACTTACATACCTATTAAATTAATCAAAAATGGCAAAACTTAAATCTGCCTCGGAGAATCCAAGAGGGGCGGATCCAAATATAGCCTCATCTACTCTTTCCCCCATCACCATTGGGAGTTGGTGGCTCCGGTGATGGGTTGGCGCCACCAAGACCTCTATGCCGCTTGCCCTGGTGCACGGTCTTCGTTTTTCATTAATTTCTGCAACATTCGCGGTCTTTTTTCTAATCTCCACTTTGTCGAACACCACCTCTCTTCTTCTAGACCTCATCTCCTGTTCTTAACTGAAACTCAGGTGTCTGAGTGCTCTGACAGCAAACCCTACTCTGTTTCCTCCTACTGTCTCTATCCTCAACTTTCAGCCAAAGGTGGATGTTGCGCATATGTGCGCAACGATGTTGTTTGTTCTCGTGTCTCTAATTTGGAGTCTTCTGAATTCTCAACTTTATGGCTCAAACTTTCTTGCAACTCTACAACTAAATTAATTTGTTCTGTCTACTTATCTCCTAACTCTACAGACTATCCAAAATTCTTCGACTATCTTAACTCCAAAATAGAACACATTCTTTCTTCTTCTCCTTTCTCCGAAATCATCATTTTAGGTGATTTCAATGTTCACCACCGCCAATGGCTTTCATCTAGTTCTCAAGATCCAGCTGGTGAACTCGCCTTCCAATTTTCTATCCAGAACAACCTTGAGCAGTTGGTGCAACTCCCTACCCGTTATCCCTGACCGTCTTGGTGATGAACCCAACATTCTAGACCTTTTTCTAACTTCTAATCCTTCTCCTTATACTGTTAAACTCTTTCCTCCTCTGGGTTCATCCGATCATCTTCTTATCTCCGTATCTTGTCCTGTCTCTTCAAGTCTTCCGCAAGAACGGTCCCCGCCCTCGGCGAGGAGACGTTTCTGGCATTTCGGTGCCACTAACTGGCCTGACTTGCGGTCGTACTTTTCTGATTTTCCATGGAATGATTACTGTTTCCGTGGGAGGGGTCCCTCGGAGTGTGCAGAGCGCATAACTGAAGTGATTCTCTCTGGCATGGAGGCGTACATTCCATATTCTTTCCCTTCCACTAAACCTAATAAACCTTGGTTTAACTCTGCTTGTTCTCGTGCTATCCGCCGCAGGGATGCTGCCTTCAGGGACTACCGTCGTCTTCAAACTCCAGAATCTCATGCAACTTATATTTCATCCCGGAATCGTGCAAAATCTATTCTTCGAGATACTAAAAACTCTTTTCTCCGTCGCAAATGCAATAATCTTTCTGGCTCCTTTTCCTCTCGCCCTTTCTGGCAATTTGCAAAAAATGTCGACTCTAACTTTGCTTCTTCCTCTTTCCCTCCTCTAGTATCTTCTGACGGTTCAACTGCCTTTTTGCCTTCCTCTAAAGCTGAACTCTTTGCTCAAACTTTTGCTTCCAACTCAACCTTAGACGATTCCGGAGCTGTTCCTACTCCTTCAACCCCCTCTAACTCATTTATGCCTAAAATTGTAATTTCTTCCAAAGACGTCACTTCTGCTCTCTCTGAGCTTAACACTAAGAAGGCGCACGGTCCTGATGGTATTCCTCCTTTGGTTCTCAAAACTTGTTCTTCCGAGCTTGCACCCTGCCTTGGTAAACTATTTCGTGTATGTCTTTCTACTTCAACCTTCCCTTCTTGCTGGAAACGTGCGCTCATTCAGCCTGTGCCGAAAAAGGGGGACAATTCTCAGCCCTCTAACTATCGTCCTATTTCTTTAACCTCCGTTCTTTCTAAAGTTTTCGAATCTATCCTTAACAGGAAGATTTGGAAACATCTCAATTCTTCTAATCTTATCTCAGATCGCCAGTATGGCTTTCGAAAGAAACGATCTACTGGTGATCTTCTTTCCCTTCTCTCTGACTCTTGGTCCTCCGCTCTTCGGCATTTCGGTGAATCTTTTGCTGTGGCGCTGGACATATCGAAAGCTTTCGATAGAGTCTGGCACCAAGCTTTGATTTCCAAACTTCCCTCTTTCGGAATCTATCCTTCTCTCTGTGACCTTCTCTCTGATTTCCTTTCGGTCGTTCTATAGCAGCTGTTGTAGACGGCCACCGTTCATCCTATAAATCTATTAATAGTGGTGTTCCTCAAGGATCTGTCCTATCCCCAACACTTTTTCTGCTTTTCATTAATGACCTTCTCTCTATTACTTCATCTCCTATCCACTCCTCTGCTGATGACTCCACCTTCATTACTTTTTCATTTTGAAAGACGCCCTCCCACAGTAGTTAATTAGAAAAGGAGTAGCCTTGGAGCAACTAACCTCTGATCTATCTCTCATTTCCAAATTGGGGCAAAGAAAACATGGTCGTTTTCAATGCCTCAAAAACTCAATTCCTCCATCTCTCTACTCGACACAATCTTCCACACAACTACGATATCTTCTTCGAAAACACGCAACTCAAAATAAACCTTCATCTCTCCTTAATATTTTCGGTGTTTCTTTTTCTCGTGATCTTTCTTGGAAAGATCACATTACCTCTCTTTCTAAACAAGCTTCTAAGAGGTTGAGTGTTCTGAGGCGCCTTCAATATTTCTTCACACCACTCCAGTTGCTTGCTCTGTATAGGGGTGTTGTTCGCCCCTGTATGGAGTATGCGTCACACATCTGGGGTGGTTCCACACACACAGCTCTCCTGGAAAAGGTGGAGTCTAGAGCTTTTCGCCTTATCAATTCTCCTGCTCTCACTAATTCACTCCAATCTCTTTCTGCCCGTCGAAATGTTGCGTCACTCTCTCTATACTATCGCTATTACAATGGACACTGCTCTTCTGAACTCTCTCGTCGCATACCTCCTCCATTAAGAAGGGTTCGTGCGACTCGCTTTCTACACAGTCTCATCCTTTCTCTATCCAACTCTCTGACCCGAGACTTAACCGCTATGCTCAATCTTACATGTACTCTACTGGTTAAGTCTGGAACACACTTCCTTTATCTATTTTCCCAACTTCCTATGACTTAGGCACCTTTAAACGCCGTGTATCAGGTCATGTCGGCCTTTAATTTGACCATGTTTCCGACTTTCCTCCCAACTCTGGTGGAACATTGGTAGGCCTCTGGCCTTTGCCCACCAGAGGAGAAATATAATATATATATATATATATATATATATATTATATATATATATATATATATATATATATATATATATATATATATATATATATATATATATATATATATATATATATATATATATATTATATATATATATATATATATATATATATATATATATTATATATATATTATTATATATATTATAATATAAATTATATTATTATATATATATATGCAAAATATTTTGACGAAGATATTTTACTTACGTTTAAACTTAAATTAGTTGAACGAAAAATATTGTTTTTTATAGAAATAGATTTGAAAGGGAATATATATAAATAAATAAATATTGAAAGAAAAGCAAAACTTTTCTGAAATAAAATGCACAACTTTTCTAAAATATTAAATCTAAGTACGATTTAATATGGGGTTTAATAAATATAAGAAGAAACTTAAAAGTTTTAAGTTTTATTTACAAAAGGTTGGATATTGATGTAAACTTTGTTCGTTCTTAATGTAAACCCAATTTCACCTTCCAAATGATAAGCACATAAAACACAGTATGGAGATTCGAAAACCCGGAAATTCCAAAAAGAAATGATTGCTGAAATTGGCTTTTGGTTTCCTGAAAGTATATGAAAAGGAAACAGGAATATTTATAGTTTATATATAAATATTCGTATGTAACAACTTAAATGATTTTGAATAAATTAATTTAATTAATTTAATTATTAAAGTTTGAAGTATATTGGAATTTAAAATGCAAACACACAAATTTAACAGAGGAAAGAAGGACTACTAACCATGTATTGAAGTTGAAAACAGCCTTGAAACTTAATCAGATGTTATTTCTTGAAGTTGTTAGAAAAGTTGTGCCCTTTCTATAGAAATTCGAATGAATTGTTGATTCGAATTCTCCTCTTCGTTAAATTGTAGGTGATGCAAATACTTCAAATTAGAACTTTTTCCACACTAATTTCGTGAAATATATGTCAGTTGCAGACTAATTATTCAAAGTTGAATGAATCTTCTTCAACGCAACTGCAGTAAATATTTAGGACAAATTTACAGCAGTAAATGAATTTCCACAAACTTTAACAGTTGTTTTCATCCACAAATAGTAGAAAGATATTTTTTCGACTATCAAAGTTTTCCAACTAAACAGCAGAAAGTGTTTTTTCGACTCAATAGTAATAAAGTTTGAGTGACTCGACAGCTGTAGAGATAATTTACCACATAACAACAATGAAGTTGTTTATCGACAGAATTTTCACTCCACAGCAACTAAAATTTTGAACAACAACAATGACAAGTTGTTTTTCGATGACTGCACAGCAGAAATGAATTTTTGTCAATTCCACAGTAGGAAAGATCTTTTTTTGACTGAATAGAAATTTTGATTTTTTCATGATTAGGAATCTCTTCCCGCAAAATCCTGGTTGTTTGTAACATTTGTAAAATTGTAACATATATAATAAAATTGTAACAATATATAGATATATATATATATATATGTACAAAATTTATACATATATATTCACAATACACTGGTATAATATTCAAATGAAACTTAAAAAAGATTTGAGTTCTTGATACCTTTTCTAATCCAGCAGACACCTCTGGAGGAGAAGTTGGGACAAGCCTTGGATAGCTGGACTGCAGTAAATGTTCACATAGTACCCCTCTCACTAGGAACCTTTTTCCGTGTGAATACCAGGAGGCCCGTGTGAACTTGTTTATTAAGTATAATACCCCATTAGCCAGCTCAGCGGTCGTGGAGAGGTTGTTTAGTCAAGGCTCTGACATTCAAAGACCAAAGAGAGCAGCCATGGCATTCAGCAATTTTGAAAAATTTATCTTTATGAAAGGGAATATGACCCTGTTCAGAATGCAAGAGGTGAGCTACGAAGAGGAAGAGATCATAGATAACTGAATAAATAAGATTAAAATCTTTCTCATTTTTTGTTATGTATTTACATCTTTCAAATAAAATTTTAAAATAATTCATCTTTACACACCTGTATTTGCGTTCATTTTTTTTATTTTGTTTTTTTTAAATTTTTTGCGCTCCTAAATTTGCGCTTTAAAATTTTTTTTGATTTGCGGATTAAATTTTTGAAAAAGTGTGCGCTTTTTCGCTTGCGCACTAAAGTTTTTCTAATTTGCGCTTTTATTTTCTGGTTAAAGGTTAAAAAAAAAAGATTTTATAAAGAAGTACTCAGTTTATTTTTACAGCGCCAGTATCTACCATACCATCTAAAAATGATTTACCGTTATCAAGCGATACCTCTACTGTCAATGGATCTACATCATCCTGACAAAGGTTTATTATAATTTCCGAACCGTCTTCAAAATTACATTGGGCATCCTCACATGGATGTCCTCTAAGTTCTATACAGATATCCCATGTGTTCTGAAGAGCTGGATTCAATTATCTTTTTCGATTCCGATTCTGAGTATATCTTTGGAGCCACATAAGTATTCTGGTTCACTGATTTTTCCGCAGCGTGGCTCGTCACTGCTGATTGGTTACCTTTCTTGCATCTTCTGAGCAATTACCTGCTAAATGTGAATTTCCACACATTTTACAATCCTTTATGTAATGATCCTTAGGTTTAGCTCTGTGAGTTGCTCATGGGGTGGTTTGTAACTTGGTATTTTCAAAGGTACGAATATTTGGGTTTGATAACCTCTGTGGTAAAGATGATTGGTTTCAATTCCGATCAGGATTATTGTGATTCTGATTATTTGTCTCTTTCAACATCTGATTCTCCTTGTTCCTGTTCTGTAAGTGGCAATTTATGCCAAGGTGGTTTTCACCACAAAATGGACATTCAATAACTTTACTGTTACCTGTTGGAGGTGTATTTCTGTTATCTCTTCCAACAATCTTTATGATATGACCTTTCTTTTTACAGTAACTACAGATTCCTAGCTTTTTGTAACATTCGGTATGTACATGTCCTCTTAATCCACAATGACTACAAGAACTGTTAACATGAAAGAACTCTTTCCTCACTTTTTCATTCTGGTTATTATTAGTTGTGTAATTTTTGTGGTTGTTATTCAATATTCTTTTTTTTTATTATTATTCTGTGATGTGTTGGGTGGTGATTTATTAATCATTTTTGGTTTCTGTGTTAATCCTTGTTTTAAGGTTTTACTCCATTTGGCCTGTGGAATTATAGTGTCAATTTGGATGACTTCTATGTCAGACCCTTTAAATTCATGGTTTATTGTTTGACCACTCTTCTCCGATTTTCTGTATAATGAATGAACTGAATCATTATCTGATCGGAATTCTCACTCATAAGAGTCTGCCAACATTACTAGTCTCTCCCATGGAACTTTACTTTGAGTGATCATTTCATTTTGAATGATGAATTCCCTTAATTTCATCTGTACATTCAAAGGCAAACGTAGCATGAAAGCTGTCCTCAGAGATTCATGCTCTCGCATGTTTACGCCAGGAAATGCCTGACATCCTAATTGCTCCAACCGTAGAGCGAATAAATTTACATCCTCTCCAAGTTGTCTTTTTGCTGAATGATAGGCTCTTAATTTACTTTCATTTCTCTTTTCTCCTCTTGATTATACCATCTAATAAAAACTTGTTTTACCATAAGGTAATCTGTTACCGTTTTAGTTATTACAGTTGTATAATTGCATAGGAATTTTCCAGACAAATAATTTTCCATAAGTCTTAACCATTGATCTTGGCTCTGTGGATATTTTGTGTCACAATATTTTTCAAACTGTTCTAAAAATTTGTGCAACATCGTGGTCTTTTTCATAACTGAAAATTTTTTGGCTCTAAGACTTTTGGTTTTCTGGGAATTATTGACTAAAACTGTTAGCAAAGACACTGTTTGGGTCAGTAATGACAATTGTTGAATACTGTCAAACTGTTGTTGGGTTATCATACTCTGTCCATTTGGTACAAAGCTATTCAAATTTGGTGGTACATAAGGTTTATATATAGTTTGTTGAGGTAACGAATATGTCAATTGAAATGTCTGACGTGTAGTTTGTGAGTACTGATGTGACGGATATGTCTGTTGGTGCGGTTGATATGGTCGCCTATATCCTATATTTAAGGTAGTAGTAGGAGTTTGCGTATATAAACTAGGGGATACTGTAGAAGTTGTTACAGTTCTGATGCTTGAATCTTGAATTCACTTTGAAAAATTATCTGTCATATTTACTACTAAAGTTTTACTACTTTCAAAAGGCAGCAATACATCCATCTTTGGTCGTACTCTCACTTCTTGTATATGCGTAGTGGTTAATGTATTTCTACTTTCGTCTTTAGGAATAGTGATAAATACTTCCTCAACATTTTTAGTTGGGGTTGTTGGAGTTGTAGCGCGAATTTGATTTAATTAACTGTTTAAATCTTTCATATGTTTCCCTAAATCTGCTATTATATCTGTCATAGCCTTGGCTGAAATTACACCTTCTGCTCCTCTCAACATCACTTACACCCGTGGCACCTATTATCTTCTCCGTATCTTTTTCCAAATCAGATTCCAAATTTATTTCCGATTCCGACATTGTATTTGTGTTATAAGTAATTAAAAAAAAATTTCAAACCTCCTGGGAAGTTAAACCAACACTTCTTATATCAATAAATATATATAAATAGATATAAGGGATGGCTTATTTCTCAATGGTACCTGTAAAGTGTATATATGAATGTCTACAAGAGGCGCTCATATATAAAAATATTAATAAAATATAAAATTTATGATATCAATATATTTTCAGTTTGTTATTCCATGTCTACAGTGTCTATGAAGAAAAAAAAAAGTTGAGACTGAGAAAACGTATGACAATATAATTCATACAAGACTTTTATACCATCATACACTCAGTTAAACCTTGACCACCTATCTTTTCTTCTTCAATTACCAATGTATTTTTTCTTTCTCTGCTCTTTTTCCTTTTCTTTTACCACAAGATCGTTTTACCTTATCAATTTTACTGTCCTAGACTAATTTTTCCGGAGTTCCTCCCACACACTCTCGTAGGAGTCGCTCGACGTCCCTGTTCGGGTGCCAATTTATTTTTTATGTATATGTAGGGGAGAGCGCTGACAGCCGGGCAAGCTCATAGGTGATGAGGGACAAAAAAATATGTAGGGGGACAAGTGTACATTAAAATGTTCCACGAAGTTTGGCCTTTGGCCCCGAACTATTTCGTCCTACCTACAGCTCGACCTACATACACAAGATAATAGGAAGTGTAACTTACCTCCCAGTGAACAGTGTTCTAGGACTGTGAGGGACGACGAACGTAAAGAAGATAGAGGAATATTATCGTCAATCTGAGAGGATCCGTAAGCATTCACAATCACCCATCAACCATTCTCTTCACTATCTTCATCAACCATTAACGAAAGTAACGTTCAACAACTCATGTGTTCAAACACAGGGTAAGAAATCTTTTATACCTTAACTTATTTATTAAGAATTACGATTAAATATATTCAAAAATTTAAATGACTTCAAAACTGATATAGAATATTGTAATCAATATTATTAATCAATAATAAATTAATACACTAAATAATAATAATAATAATAACCCTGTCTTTTCTTTAACAGATTTTCCAACTTGGGGTCAACAAAACCTCCGATCTAATCTCCAGCAATACTGGACACGAATGCGCTAGTGATTTCCAACTTTAGACCACAAGAACCGAGACTTAAGAAAAATAGAGGAAGTGGTTAGTAGACAAAGAAGAAAACTACTATACTAACTACAACTATATCAGGAATCTTAACTGCGCTTTCAATTCCTTGACACCAATATTGAAATCAATTCTGCTCTAGACTTGATACAAATTTGGTTAACACTTTTCTCCTTATTCTATGACTTCTAAACACATAAGGATATAAATATCTGCTCCGACTGATCCAACCAAGGAAAATCCAGTAACACAATGGATAATCGCACAAAATGATACAAATCCAAAAAGAAATTCCAGAAAAAATATAATCCAGAAAAAAATAAAATAAAAAAAAAACCCTTAATGTTGCAAACACAATCTCTTAAGGGTTTTTCTTTTCTCTTTTGTATGTTTTTCACTTCAATTGACTGGTACAAACGGTTCAATCCAAATAAGAAATCCTGTCTAGCTTCTATATTTCCAATTTCAACAATTAATATAGTTACTTCTATAAATTAAGTTTAAGTAAATAATATTTCACCATATGTGTATAATTCTAAGAATATAAATAAATTGTATTTTCAATGATAATAATTAATAAAATTTTCTCAAATCAATATTCTGTGAAAAGAAAAATAACTATAATATACCATTATAAATTTCCAAGAATTTAAAAAAATAAAAAAATAAAATTCTACATTTCTACTACTGGAGCAGGAATGAAGATCTAACCGGCTCATCAGTTCGCTTCCACTCTCCACTTCAGCGCAACATCCACCTTTGACTAAAAATTTAGGATAGAGACAGTAGGAAGTAACAGAATTACGTTTGCTTACAGCACACACAAGAACCTGAGTTTTGATTAAGAACTAGAGATGGGATTTAGAAGAAGAGAGATGGTGTTTGACAAAGGAGAAATTAGAAAAAAACAGCTAATGTTGCAGAAATTAATGAAAAAAAAAGTCTGTTCACCAGGGCAATCCTCCCCATTATCGGAGGTTACCAACTTTCAAGTGTCGATGGGGTGAAGGGTGGATGAGAGTCATTCTTTAGGTGCCGCCCCTCCAAGTATCTCTGAGGCTGATTTAAATTTTACTATTTTTATAGGTAATGTAAGAGTAAGGGCTTGTAAATTTAATGGAACTGTGAATACCTATATGATATATATATATATATATATATATATATATATATATATATATATATATATATATATATATATATATATATATATATATATATATATATATATATATATATATATATATATATATATATGGACCGACCGGGGTGGAATTTGGCCGGGGTCGGGGTTCTGGCCGGGGTTTCCTAAAATTTATAAAGAGGTTAAAAGCACTGAAATTTAAGGTTAAGAAAATTAGATACAAGGTTTATTTAATTGTAAGGAAGGAGTAGAATAGCCAACATTCACTTAAATTAATGATTATATGCTTTTTCTCAAAAAAAAAAAATCAAAAAATTACAGTTTTGTATAGTTAAAGTTTAAAAAAAAGTACAAAAATTAAAAAAAAAAATATTCTAATTCATAATAGTGATTCAACAGGTTTACTTCAGTAAGACCCTAAGGTAAAGTTTGAAAAAATGTAAGATATAAAATTATCAATTTAACCTGTATTTATACATATCATTGTTATTTTATTGCCATGTCTCAAAGTTGTATCATTTAGCTGCATTATTTAAAAATTATTATTTTGTTTATACTTTCAGTCAATATGGCTAAAAGATCAGCTTCTGCAGTATTTGAATACTTTACAATGTTTCAGGATAGGCTCGAAATAGCTAAATGTTAACATCTGCAGTCAGAAAATTAGAAGAGAACCTCCGGGTGCTAAAAGTAAAAAAATTTCAATCAAATCTTTTTGGAGTATCTAAAATCAAAACACAAAGATGAACATTCACTAGCAGAAAAGGAGCGGTATAAAGGGAGTGTTGACCTTAGTGGAATTGAGGCCGAGAGAGTGTCAATCCCACTGGTCAAATCGAATTATTAAAGGGACTTTTCCTATAATTATTATTGTTATGTTAGGGATACTAAACTATTTTTCTTTTTCAGTCAAATCTAAGAGATTGTGTTGTTATTATTAGTAAATTAAAGAATTCCAAGTATTGAAAATATATTATAGATTATAAAATCAGTGTATTTTTAGTATATCTAAAGGAATTATAAAATAAAACTAAAACTGAGATTTGAGGAGGAGCTTTAAAAAAAAGAAGTAGTACCGGAGGAACAGAAAAAAAATAAACAAAATTAAATTTTCATAACCACAAAGGTAATGATATGAAATACTTATAATACAGAATATGAAAAACAAATTTTTGGAATGAAAAAAAAAATAATAAAACTTGATATTTATGTAATTATATATTGTTAACAGTGTGAAACTTGTGATAGGACGACTTCCATACAAAGTGAACGTTCTTATAACCCTTTTGGAGACATTCTCCACTCATAAGGTAAAGCGAAACTAACGTAATGTGGAAATTGAAATAATATATATATATATATTTAATAATAAGTATATAATAATTCCAATTCGAACAGTTTATTCAGAAAAAAGTACAAATAAAAGTTTGAGCTATTACATACAATAGGTCCTATACTGTTAAATACAATGATAAATACAATAGGTAACAATAATAATAATAATAATAATTATAATATCAAAGTCCAGTTCTCTGAAAAGGGGCTGCTAGGGGAAAACTCTGCCGTTTCCTTTGAGCCCCAAAGTTTAATACATATAAATTTGATAATTACATGTTAGGATAGGTTACTTCTAGAGTAATGAAATTCTAGATATATTGATCATGCAAGCAACAGTAACAAAGTTTTTAAATATGAAGTTTGCTACAATAATTCTAGTAGTAATAATAGTAATGATGATATTTATTTCAAGTATTATAATAACAGTAATAGTACTAATAATAGTAATAAAATAATAATAATGATAATAATAATAATAATAATAATAATAACAATAATAATAGTAATAATAATAAAAATAATAATAATAATAATAATGATAATAATTATAATAATAATAAAAATAAAAATCATAATAATAGTGGCAACTATATTGATAACAATTTCTATTATACACCTGTGATAAAAATAGTGATAATAATAGAAATGATAATATAGTAGTAATAAAATAGGTTGTAATATAATATTGTCAATAAAATTTTAAATAATAATAATAAGTTGTAATATAATATTTTCAATAAAATTTTCAATAATAATAAAGACAATAAGAATGATAAGACAGTTGCTGCACCCATTTTACCTAGTAATAATAATAATCGTATTGATGATTTCAGTATTGGAATTAATATTCTTGAATGCTATAGATTATCTGATGTAATAATATTAAGAATAGAGAAATAATCTTATTAATAAAAATATCAATGGTTAAAATAATAGCAGGTAATGTAATAATGTTGATAATAATAATAATAATAATAATAATAATAATAATAATAATAATAATAATATATAATAATAATAATAATAATAATAATAATATATAATAATAATAATAATAATAATAATAATAATAATAATAATAATAATTAAAGTATTAATAACAATAATGATAATAATAGTAAAAATAATAATAATAAATAATAAATATAATAATGATAATAATGACAATAATAATAGTAAGTAATAATAATAGTAATAATAATAATAATAACAATTTAATATTACTAATGATAGTAATAATAATAATAAAAATAATAACAATAATGATAATAATAATAATAATAATAATAATAATAATAATAATAATAATAATAATAATAATGATGATAATAACCATAATAATAATGGATCAATACGAATTTAAGTACCTTTTTTTGATTTTTCGCGCATATGATTTTATTGATCTTTCATTTTTTATGTCATCTGGGAGATTGTTAAACAGAGTGGTAGAGGTATAGCTTACTGCTTGTCGTGCTTTAGTGAGCCTGTACAAAGGCGTTTTTAGGTTATTGTTGTTTCTTAAGATTATTCCTCTTTCAATTTGATTGTTTTGGTGATTTGTTTTAGGAATTCGCATGTGTTATTATTTATTACTTTGTGGATTTCCTTTAGGAGGGAGAGGTTTAGAAGATGATCAAATTGCAATATGTTAAGTTTTTTGAATAAAGGTGGTGTATGACTATAAAGGTCTCTACTGTCGCTAAGAAGTCTTATGATTCGTTTTTGCATTGTTATGATTTGTTGTGTGTTTGATTTAGGTGTTGTTCCATATACCGAGAGACAGTAGAGTATGTGGGGGTGAATGTGTGCAAAATATATTTTGCGTAGAACATAGAGTGGAATGGATTTTACTAATTTAACAAGGATGTACATATATTTTGCAAGTTTATTTACTAATGTGTTATGTGTTCTTTAAATGTTAATTTTTCATCTATAATGACTCCCAGGATTTTCGCGGTATTTGTTCTGGTTAGTTCAAAATCTTTTAGTTTTATTTTAAAATTATCTCCTATATTTTTGTTGCTTATTGTAAGGTAAGAGGTTTTTTGAATGTTTAGTGATAGTTTATTTGAGTCGACCCATCTCGTGATGTTTGTTAAAGAGCTTTCAACTTTTTTGGAGAGTGTTTCGGGGTTCTTGTCATTGATCAGTATTGATATATCATCTGCGAATGAGACAGAGAAGGAGTTGTGTGAGTTTATTAAGTCGTTTGTATATATTGAAAATAGAAGCGGAGCAAGTATGGACCCCTGTGGGACACCAGTTTTTATTTGTTGTGTGTTAGAGAGTATATCACCTAACTTTACGTATTGTTGTCTGCCTTTGAGGTAAGTTTTAAACCACTGCAAGTTTAGGCCATCGAAACCCATTCTATTTAATTTGGTTAGTAGGATATCATGGTCTATTGTGTCAAACGCTTTGGTGAAATCTAGTAGCAGAAGGACGGAGGAGTCTTTAAAGTTTTCTAAGTTTTTATAAAGTTTTTCGGTCAAACAGATAAGCGCGTCCGATGTTGAGCGCCCTTTTCTGAAGCCAAACTGGAAGTCGCTAAGTAATGAATTTGAGGTGAAATATTCAGTCAGCTGTTCAAATATTATTTTTTCGAAAATTTTGCTAACCGTGTGTGTAATGGATATGGGTCTATAGTTTTTAGGTAGGGAGGGATCGTCTTTCTTAAATAAAGGAGTCACACGAGAGATTTTGAGGGAAGAGGGGAAAACACCCAAAAAGATTGAAGCATTGAATAAGTGAGCTAGTGGGATGGAAATGATGTCAGCCACAAGTTTTTATTTGTGATTTGGGACGCTTAAGATATCGCATTTTTTATTTTTTAGGCCTGCTATTATATTTTGGACATCTAATGGAGTAATGTTTTCGAAAGTAAAATGTGAGTTGCATTGAGGTAAAAATGATTCAAAGTTAGTTTGACCTGCTGAACTGTTTGTTAAAATTTCGGTTCCAATATTGATAAAATAACTGTTGAGAGAATCTGCGATTTTCCTTTGGTCTGTTGAGACTTCACCATTTATTGATAATTGGTTTATTTGGTGGGTATGTTCTTTGTTTTTATTAATGAGGTTGTTTATGAGGCTCCACGTTGCTTTTGTATTGGTGTTTATCTCGCAGAATTTGTCAGTGTAATATTTTCTTTTCGCCTTTTTTAATAGTGCTTTTAATTGGTTGCTATAATTGTTATATAGTTGTCGGGGGATGATTCCTCGTTTATAATTACGGTAGAGTTTGTGTTTTTGATTTATTGAATTTAATAATCCTAGTGTTAACCATGGATTTTGGACCCTTTTGCAGCCTAACTGCTTAGTTTTTATTTTGAAGGTCTCATCATAACATCTATATAGTTGATTGATAAAAGTACTGAATCTTGAGTCTATGTCTACTTGTTCATTGTATATAAAGGAGAAGTCAATTTCTTTTACTTTATCTATGAATATCGCATTTCTAGCTTCATTATCTTCTCTGTATTTAATAGTTGTTAGGTTATTGGTTTTATTTAAGTTCCATTGTATAAGGCAAGGAAAGTGATCAGTAAGGTCAGTCTGGATGATAAAAGATTTCATAATACAATTTAAGTTTCCCCAAATGTGATCTAATAAGGTGGGATTTCTGTTTTCAATGTTATTAGGCCTAGTTGGTTGTGTTATATAATTAATAAATCCGTGTGATGTCATAAGGTTCTGTAAAGGGGTGGCTCCTAAAGAGGGGTTTTTGTTCAGCATATCTATATTAAAGTCCCCAGCAATCAATACATTTGAGTTATTTAGGCGGGTTTCAATAAGAGAGTTCAGAGCGCATATGAAATCATTTCTAGAAGAGTTTGGTGGTCTGTATATTCCGACTATATTTTGCTTAATTTGTTTGGTGTTAATTTAATAATAAAAAGTGTATTTTTTTTTATTTATTAATTGTGTTATGTTTGTTTCTTGATATAGGGTTTCATTTTGGAGTTTTTCACATACTTATTTTGTGTCAAAGTATTGGAGAAATTGCTGAGCATAATCATACAGAGGGACTCAGTAAATTAGAAATAAATTAGAAGCCTACAAAGCGAAAAGGATTGAAAGTGATCCTTACATTTAAAAGATAAGATTCTTAAATTTTAGGTAAAACTCTTTACACACCTTACTAACCACTTCATTCCAGGTGACGGTTCTTCTTTTAGTTGAGACTACTTAAATGATCCAGTCATTTCCTTAAGAACTGGCGGAATTTTTTTTACACATTATATACACCTTTATCATTAGGGTAGTTCATAGTATGTATGGAAAATAAAGATTTTTGTAAGTAATATAACTTATTATAGGGAGGGCTATTAAAGTTTGTAATAAATCATATAATCATTATTGGTGTGTTCACTTACCTGTGTGTGAAGTCCTTAGTGTGTTTGTTACAACTAGACCAAGCCGAGGGTGTTGTGATATAGCGGGTCGTCAAACTCACTATTACGTCAGACGGGTCCTGAAGAATTGATGAAGTCCTTGCTTGACTATTGAAAAGCCAAAGAAGTGAAAACTTCTCCACGCAGTCAAAGTTTAAGTACTAATTTAATTTGTATCGGGGTTAGGCTAGTGGAGGGAAATTTGGGCGCCCCTGCATACCACCACATTGACACTGCCTATAATTCAGATCCCCACATTCCCTGACTTCCCCTTACAGCGGTCAAAAGAAACAGAAAAGAAAAAAAAATCTTAATTTTCTTATATTTTGTTTGAAATTTTTTTTTTATTATTGGACTGATTGAGGTGAAATTTTCAAAGTATGTGAATTTTTTCACGAAGTTCTGAGTTGATTTCAAGCATTTTTTTGAGTCTATAACGGTTTGAAACTTATTTGGACCCAAAGTTGAAAAAAATGAATAACTGGATCAAACCACTGGTCCACATGAGCTGAAAATTTAGCTGAATACCTTTGCCCCAATTTCTTGCATTGGTGGGAATAGATTTTTGATATCACGTCTAGAAAAAAGTTATAAGCACTTGAAAAAAAATTTGCAAAAATAGTACCCTTCTGGAGGAAAAAATTATTTAAAAAAAACGCTACCTACTATTTTTTTTTATTTGTGAATATTGTTTTGAGAGAGGCAGGGCAACAATTTTATTTAGTGCATTATTTAAATGCCTCTTTGTTTGAAGCGAGATATAGCCTCTCAAACTTTGGGAATTTTTGAAATTTGGCCAAAAATGGGACCTTTTTGAAGGCTATATCTCAAAACCAACGAATGTCATCGAATAAAGTACATAGAGGAATTTGTAGCCCCACCCCTCCTCTATACACACCAAAAATAGGAAATGTCATAGTTGTATTTTTTTTAAAAAAAAAAATTTTGTCTGAAAAGGTGGATTTTTTTAGTTCAAAAAATTTTTTTTTCTATAGTTGGTCAGTTTTTGGCTTATAACATTTTTCCTATAACTCTGGGAACAAAAGTCTATTAGAGACTTTTGTAGCCCATTTAATTTTGAATAAATAGTCCAATTTTCAGCTCATTCTAAAAAGTGGTTTGGCACCGCCATTCAATTAAAAAAGGGTAAAATTAAAAAAAAAAAAAAAAAAAAAAAAAAAAAAAAAAAAAAAAAAAAAAAAAAAAAAAAAAAAACTTTTAACCGTAATAGACTCGGAAAAACGCTAGAAATGGACTTTTTCTTACCGGTAAAAAATCTATAAAACTGAAATTTTCAGCAGAATCGGCTGAAAATTAAAAAAAAATAAAAACTTTTTAAGTATAATTTGCCATTTTAACCCCGGCCGGCAACCCCGGCACTGTATTTGATTTTTAAGCGATCTATTGCTTTGGAGAGGTACCTGA
>SEYY01006253.1:70000-72500 GCA_009176605.1 Armadillidium nasatum | reverse complement strand
CCCCCCGACCCATGACTGATGATGATATTGTCTACTACTTTTCCTGTCGACGAATTGGGGTATATCTCATGTTTTTCAATTTCTACAAAAAATTTAAAAAATGAGATTGCCAGACGTATGATTCTAGCGAAGCTTTTAAAAAAGTAAACTTTACTTTTGTAATAAAATTTATTATAAGAATTTATTTTTTATTTCCCAATTTTTCTTATCCAAAATTCGACAAGGATTTCAAAAATATAATCATTTTTAATGTAAGATTAGTAGTTTTTGAGTTATGCATGGCCGCTAATGTAAAATCTGGCCGTATATATATATATATATATATATATATATATATATATATATATATATATATATATATATATATATATATATATATATATATATATATATATATATATATATATATATATATATATATATATATATATATATATATATATATATGAACAACATGAATATTCTTGGTCTGAACATAACAATGAATTATCTTGGAAACTTCATATTACAACGGTTGCTAAGGTGGATTCTAAAAGGCTGGGAGTTCTGTTAAGATTCCGGTTTTTTTTTTTTTTTTTTTTTTTTTTTTTTTTTTTTTTTTTTTTTTTTTTTTTTTTTTTTTTTTTTTTTTTTTTTTTTTTTTCTATTTTTTTTTTTTTTTTTTTTTTTTTTTTTTTTTTTTTTTTTTTTTTTTTTTTTTTTTTTTTTTTTTTTTTTTTTTTTTTTTTTTTTTTTTTTTTTTTTTTTTTTTTTTTTTTTTTTTTTTTTTTTTTTTTTTTTTTTTTTTTTTTTTTTTTTCTTCTGAATAGTTACTCCAATTGTATAAGGATTTATCCACCTTTCTATGGAGTACTGTTCTCATATTTGAGGAGAAACCGGTTCCACCCTTCTTTTGGATAGAGTTATGTCTAATAAACTGCCACCTACTTTCAAACTCCCTTGACTCTCTTTCTCTGCAACGTGATGTTGGCTCACTCTCTCTTTTCTATAGGTACTGCAACGGCTGGTGCTCGAGGGGGTTGACTTCTCGCACTCTACCGCTATTATGTCGCCCTCCTAGCACAAAGGGGGGGTCTTGATTTTACATGAATTTTGTGTGAGCATGGCAAACTCTAGTCTTGCACGTTGTGGTACCTCCTTCTTTCCAGCCACCTCTGTTCTGTAGAACTCCCTGCTTTCGTATGTTTTTCCTGCTGTATTTAAACTACCTCTCTTTAAATCCTCTGTCTGCCCCTACCTGATGGATCTACTTTAGGTTCAGGGTTGTGTGGGTTTTCTTTTATCTTTTAATTATTCCCTCTCTTTGAAAACGTCTCTGCCCGTGAGTGACGGTAAATATAATATATTATATATATTATATATATATATATATATATATATATATATATATATATATATATATATATATATATATATATATATATATATATATATATATATATATATATATATATATATATATATATATATATATATATATATATATATATATATATATATATATATATATATATATATATATATATATTTTTATTTTTTTATTTAAGTTAAAATCAAATACAATTAACAGTAAATAAAAAATTAATAAAGAAATTAAAAATATTTATCGAAAAATTAATTTAAAATTTTTTTTTTTTACGTAAAAACATTAAAAGAATCTTAATCTAACTAAAAATCACTAGAATGTCTGTAATTATATTTTTTGTCATTAATATTAGTAATTTATCTTAACTCCATTTCGGTCAAACAAAATGAAATTTTATGTTTCGTTTATAGATATCTTACGCCTATTTTTCTTTTCTTTTTTTTTAGCTATCTTACGCCTATACTTTCAAATAATTAAACACGAGTATATTATTAAACGTCTTAAATTTATTACGTTTGAAATAAGTTAAAAAAAAAAGTGGTATTTTTTCTCATACTTTTTTTTCTCAATAAATGTAAATAGATTTACGAGCCTGAACCATTGGCAACGTCCCGATATGACGCGGTGCACATCTAGCAACATCCCAAAATGACGTCATAATGTTCATAACTAAACTGTTTTTATAACACATTAGCCCGTTAAAAAGGCTTTGAGCCCCGCCCTCAATCGAACGCCATTACATGATAAATAAAATTATTAATGATTTATGTCCTTAAACTTTCCATGATTAAAAATAAAAGAATACAAAAATTCCAGAGAGAGATTGGGAATCATTATTAGAAATGTTTTTTTTTTTTTTTTCCTATTTTCATTCTTATTTTTTTCATAATACAAAGATTTTAAAGTGTTTTTCTTTGCTGGTTTTTTTTCGTCTTCTTCGTTTTATCATGATTATAAATAGCCGGAATGATGACATTAATTTCGCTTTAATTCTATGTGTTCGATCTGCAGTGTTTTCTAAAAATGATTCGAAAATAAATTTTAAAGTTTAGAAATGAGGAAATAAAAACTACAACATAATAAGAAGAAATACTCTCTCTCTCTCTCTCTCTCTCTCTCTCTCTCTCTCTCTCT
>SEYY01006253.1:45000-50000 GCA_009176605.1 Armadillidium nasatum | reverse complement strand
GAATTCGCTTCACATTCGCATTCGCATTCGCATTTTCAATTGTGAATAATTTTAATAAAATTTAGCAATGAAAATATTTGAATTAATTCCATTATCAAAGGGAGATACTGAAGAAATAAGAGAAAGGAAAGATACATAAAAAAAAATTGACAATCGTTTTGGTTTTACGAAAAATTATGATTTGTTTGCTATAACAACTTTTCTCGATCCGAGGTACAAAACAAAGTTCTTCAGTTCCCAGATTGTAACTGGCAGAGTTAGAGTGAACACATGGCGCAAATGCGAAGATATTCAAAAAAGAAAGTATGAAAAAGGTCAAAGTCATAAATCAGCGCTACATTTAAAAGAGGATTCAAAATCTTAAACAGGTTCATCTATCAGTGAAGTAATGAGTCAATATTAACTTCTAGTGGTGATGACGAAGAAGAAGAGCTCTCTAAGTAGTTTTTAAACATTACAGACCAGTACCTCAAAGAAAAGCGTATCAATAATTGACGAAGATCCACTAGAATGGAGGGGGATAAATTCGGACAAGTAGCCTGAACTTGCACAGTTGGCAAAATCCTATATTGCATGTCTATCATCAAGTGTTGGCAGCGAACGCCTCTTTAGCAGTGCAGTGCTGGTTTGATTTATAACGAGAAAAGAAGCAAAGTGTCTCACGAAAGGGCTGAGAAATTATTGTATTTAAAGTTTAATTTTCCGATAATAAATCTTACGTATTAATAATACGTTTAACTGTGTACAGATAGCTGAAATCTTTCCAAGGGCGGAGGATGTGGAAGGAGGTAGTGAGATACATGTAAAAATGGGTCCTCTTCCCGTGTCCTGGAAACATTAAAAATTTAATAGATTTTAATTAATTATTAAATTTTTAATGGCTAAGCTCTTACAAAACTTTTATTAATTTCTGTTTTAAAAAAAAAAAATATTCGCATTCGCATTCGCATTCACATCCGAATATGAATTCCGGGCCCCTCATCATATATATAATATATATATATATATATATATATATATATATATATATATATATATATATATATATATATATATATATATATATATATATATATATATATATAAGTACTTTTATCGAATTATTATTATTATTTGAAGTAGTAGTAAAAGAAAAATATTAATTTTTTATTTATTTATTATTAAATAAAAAATTTAACGAATCTGAAAAATAATTAACACTTAATGACTTAATAATTAACACTAATTTACTTAATTACGCACACATACATACATACACACCCGCCAATTGCAATATTTTGCCTATATCTATCAGCATTCACACTTATACTCACATTCGCATACGAGTATACAGGGTGACGTCACCTACATAAGGTTTTACATACACTCACAAATGCTTATACCTACACACCTATTTATTTACATGCTAGCAATCACAGGCGCGCGCACACACGCACACATTGAAATTAAATATCTTTTCATTTTGAAGAATATTATTTTATCTCTACTTTGATTTAAAAAAAAAAAAAAAAAAAAAAAAATTCATTAATTTTTTCACTTTTTAATTTTTATTTAATTTTTTTTTTTATTTTATTTTATTTTTTTTTTTTAATTTTTGAATTCTATTCGATTTTTAAAGACAAAATCTGATTTTGTGAATTGCAATTTCAAAATGAGAGTATTTAAAAAAAATATATATATTATTACTCGTTTCCCCCCCTACCCCCTCCTCCCTCTTCTTATCGGGTTGGCATTGCTATTTATCAAGTGGCGCATGTCGCTAGCGATTTTCACTGGCGTGGCGCATGTCGCTCTCAACCTCACCAGCGATGCCGTTCGCTTTCTCCGAATGAATGTTTAATAAGCAGAAACGAACACGGAAATTGATTTATTAAAATTTAATTGGTAATTTTCAAAACTTTTTTTTTCTTTCTCTCTGTTCCTTGCAGACTTTCTTCCAATTTCGTTATTGGAAAGTGAAAGAAAAGTTGCATAAACCATTTTTTTTTTATTTGTGATTGAAAACAGGAGGAAGACTCCTATTAATAATACCCAGAGGAATGAAAATATTAAAAAAAAAAAAAATTTAATTTTTTTTTTTTTAAAGTTTGTTGGATATATTTAATTTTTAATTCATTTTAGAACTTGGTTAAAAGAGCTTAGAAAGATAATGATGATGATGATGATAATGATAAAAAACTGTGGAACCAAAAATTGACGTAAGTATAAGGTAATATAGAGTAAATGGAATAAAAATTAAGAAAATGAAGACAACAAGAGCTTATAACTTAGAGACATCTCCTCCGATCTCGAAATTCCCTACTGAGAATTTTCTTAAAACAAGTCTACAAATACAGTGAGGGCAAAGGAGCATTCCAGGACTCTGCAAGACCAATCCTAGGCGTGAGATCTCCCGTAGAGGGTATGGAAAGTAACTGACGGAGCAGAGTTTAATGTCATAAGGTCAAACGCATAGTTTGGTTTGAAAAGGACATTTGAATCTGATAAAGAAAGAACAAAACGGACATTTTTGATCCCCTACAGGATTAAACTCCCTCGTGGGTCTTCAGCCCTCACAAATCAAACGTGCCTGGTAGGTGTTCCTTTTCGATGAAACGATTTCCGATGTGAAGAGTGCGGCTTTTTTTTTCTCCTATTAATGAATAACTGCTCGTCCTCCGAGTTTATTTCTTCAAGTTAGACCCCACACTGATCGAAAAAAAAACCTTTGTAAATCTCTTCCCTCTGTATAGCTGTACACGGATTCACAGACTTTATCAAACGATTGTAAATGTGTTAATATTATTTTTTTTAATTTTATTCTTTCTTTTTTTTTATCTTAAGAATAATATATTAAGACTTTAGAATAGAAAGCGATGCTCACAATACTGTTCAAATGATACAGGAATGAATGAACAACAGAGAAGGGGGAAAAAAATTCTCTTTATTTGGTAGTATTAAAGAAAGAGTTGTCAGGTAATAAAAATACAGAATTTTATTGGATATAATAACTGCAACTGCAACAATGAAGATAATAATAATAATAATAATAATAATAATAATATAATAATAATAATAATAATAATAATAATAATAATAATAATATCAATATATATTAATCTAATATAGAATCATGGGAAATGAGGAGGAGGAGGTCTCCGGCATTAGATTAATTCACATTAATTTACATACTTATAAATTGGACATACATTAATAAATGCAAGTACCTGTGCTTATACAATTGTATTTATACTATTAATATTCAGAGATGCACATAGAAACCGCGCCTGAAGAATAAATTCAAACTCTATATATTAATTTATTTTCCCCGCAATTTATATCAATTCACTACGATTTAAAATTGTAGAATATATCGCAGTATGTAAGTATCACACATTATATTATATACAAATAATTACATTAACTAAGAATAACTAACTATATAATTACATTGACTAACTTAATGTTACCAATTCTGCATCTATAAAAACTGAACTAACTGAGGTATACTAGTAGGCTACTTTATTAACTTCATATATTATCTTTATCTCATTAATATATACCGTATGGGCTATCACGGCTTACTATGAATCTATATTAATCTTTCCGTTTATCGCTTCTTCTGGTACTTACTTTTATCCTATCGATATTCTATTATATTAGTTCTAGTCTAGCTATTTTGTATACTTTTTTCTCGTTTATCCTTCACTTACTACTCACTACGCCTGGGTACTTAGCTCAGCGGGAGTTAGTACTGCTACCTACCCTATGCTGCTCTGACCTTATATATTATGACCCCTTTATGACTAGGGCCCTCTATGTAGGTACTACTAGTATCCGTATATATACTATAGTTATATAGTATATATTACTATACTCATACTTATCTAGTTGGTAATTTATATTCTGATTACTATCATTATCTTGACTATCCCCCCTTATCTACTTATTGCGGTTTTTATACTAGTCTTCTATAGTATACTTCTACACTATCTTCATGGTTCTAGAGGTTATACTACCCTATCGCTACGTTATCCATCTAGTACCTAACAAAAGCTCTGTTTCTCAACGTTATATAACTAAGAGCTTTTTGACACTTACTTTTACTGTCGCGTTGAGACATATTACTTATGAGCTACCTTATTTTTATCCTCATACTTATATATTATACTTATGTGAGCCTCTATGCCTTTGCGCTATACTGTGTATTATCCTCTATCCTATAGAATACATTATCCTTTATGAGGTCGTATTAGTATACCTTTGTTTGTCCTTGAGAGACTGAGACGCCTAGTTGTATTATCATACTATATAGAGAGTACCTACCTATTATATATTGATCCCCTACTATACTCAGACTGTTCACTTATTTTTTTATTACACTATGTTATCATTTTATTCTCTTTTCTCTTCCTGCCTCCTGGCTTTCCTTCCTTGCTCCTTTCTTCCCCTTCCCGCCTGCCATGCCTGCGCTGTGCGGCGGCGCCCTTTGTTGCGCCGCCCTGGTCGGCTTGGTCTTTCTCCTTCCTCCTTTTTTCTCTTTCGCTCTCTATTATCTCGCTTTGTCTTCTCATTGTGTGCTCGGCTGGGATGGGCCTCGCCCCTCGGCTCCCGCCGCTTTTGCCTTTCCTCTCCGTCTTTGGCCCTTCGCTCGCCCTGCCTGTTCCGCCTGGCGCTCGCCTTGCCTGCCTCGCCCTTTCCCTTTTCTCTACTTCTCTTCTTCGCTCCGTGGTGCGCGGGGTTTCCGGCGTGGCTTGGCCGGTCCTCTCCTTTCCTTTGTGCTTCTTACTCCCTGGCGGGCGGGCCGTTTCCGTTGCCACTCTGGGGTGCTGCCGTGCCTGTTTCTTTTTGCGGTTGGGTGTGGGGCGCTCGCCGTCGTTGGCGCGTTTGGGCCTGGCGGCTTGGCCTTCTCCCTCTTGTGCGGCTTGGGGTGGGTGCGCTGGAGGGCGTCTGGTTGGTCCGTGTGGGTGGCCTTGGCGGTCTGCTACTCGTGGGTGGCCGGGTGGGGCCGGATCGCGTGG
>SEYY01006253.1:32500-42500 GCA_009176605.1 Armadillidium nasatum | reverse complement strand
TCATTGTTGAACTCTATGTCTGATGTGTGTGATGTAGTTACTGTGTGTGTGTGTGTCCTAAGTGATCCTGTTCGTGTACGTTTGATGTTATTAGAGTGAGATGAAAGGATCAAAATATGAATAAAAGGGGTCTTAAATTAAAGATTATATATATATGTCAAGAGAGAGTTAGATGAGAGAGAGAGATATAGAATAAGAGAGAGAGAGAGAGAGCGGAGAGGTAGAGAGAGAAGAGAGAGGAAAGGTTAAATATTACACAAGTGTTTTTTGTGATTCATTGGAATAGTTATTTAGTGACAATGCATTTAAGCGTCCTCCCTGCTGACGTTTGACTTAATTAGGTGGTATATAATATTATGCTGAGACACCTTCACCACTTTTGAGAGCTTAACCACACCTATTTATATTATTTGATTTTACACCTCATTTTATTATTATCTTTTATAATTATTAACTATTATTATTATTATAAAATATAATAAATTATTTATTCACATACATTATTTGACTTAATATAATTTAGATGAGTTATCTAGTATCCACTGGAGGTATATATAAAATAATATAATACATAAATACTGACAAAGAGTAAATAGTATAAAGATAGAGAGTATATAAGATGAATGAAGAGAGATATGAGATAGTATAGTGAGTAGTAAGAATGAGAGAGAGAGAGCGAGATAGAGAGAGGTAAGATGAGATAGAGTAGATAGATAGATAAATAGGAATACAGAAGAAAGTAAAATTATATATATATATATAATATATATATACATATGATAAATAGAATTAATGAATAAGTAGAGAAGAAGATATGAGAGTAGAAATATATGAAGAGTAATGAAGATAGAGAGTAGAGGCTCGAGGTATTAGTAGGTATAGGATAATGGGGATCATATAGGGATAATAGGAGGCACGGGTTTAGGTACGCTTACGCTGTATTTTATATATATTCTACCTATTTTATTATTTTACACCTGACTAACTAGTTTATTATCTATGCTCACCACCTTATTATGGTAGGATCTCATTCAGGAACTATGCAAATCGGCCACCTCTACCAGCTTGAACCAAAGTTCACTAAACTAGGAAATATTTAGAAATATAGGACAAGGTGTTTGTATGTTTTTGGGAAACACCTTTTGTTGAAGGTTGACTGCTTTGATGGGAAATTTAAATGCATTTCATACTGGATAAAGGGTTTTGAGTTTGTAATGATGGAGAACCCGATCGTCTTCTTAGAGGATGTTTTATGGGTGGATTATTGGGTGTGTCTAAACTGCTTTTCGTTTCTTAGATTTTTTTTTTTAATTCTTGCTTTAAATAAAAATCCAAATCTCAATGACGTTGCGTTGTGTTGAGGAGCAGAAGAAGTTGTTTCAGCATTTCGTTGGTAGAAGAAGGTTACTTTGTGAACTATACTGTCTTCTACCTATTTGTCATCGCTTTTTTTATTTGGTTTGGACGTTTTCTTTCAATTATTTCAGCTTTTTTTTCTTCTAATCTGCTTTGTATTTATTATTAATATATTTTTTAAGGTGTCCTTCCTGCTTTTTTTTTATTTTTTATTTATTTTTAGTTTACTTATTTCTGTTAAAAAGGTTGGACTGCCTTCCGGTGACATAGTTTGAACGATTTATGTTCTATTTTGGTAAATAAATTATATATATTATATATATATAATATATATATATATTATATATAATATTATATATATATATATATATATATATATATATATAATACCTCTAGGAATTGGTATAAAACATTATTATAAGATTTAAGTTTAAGCATTTTGGATATGTTGAAAGTGACTATGTTACAATTACTATTTCGTGAACAAAAATAAATATAATAATATAATAATAAAATAATAATAATAATAATAATAATAATAGCAATCGAGTTGAAAGGTTAACTTTAGTTGTTTAAATAAATTTAGAAAAGTTATCTATATATTTTAATTAATTAATTTATTTATTTATTTACTTTAATGTATTTAGTTTTATGTAGAAATAAGTAAGAAATTTTTAAAGGTCTTATTGTAGGGAAGATTTATTAAAGATGAGTTTTTTAAAACGTTTTCAACTTCACAAGGTAGGGGCTGCCCCAAGTAGTAAATGCCGGTCGCCCAGATTCACTTGCTACTACTTAATTCTAGATATACTCATTTGTCATGTTAACATTCTTAATAAAAATAAAAAAAATGTTTGGATATTTGCATGGCATTGGTAGAGGCTGCCCCAATAGTAAATGCCGATCGCCCAGATTCACTTGCTACTACTTAATTCTAGATTCTACTCATTTGCCATGTTAACATTCTTAATAAAAAAAAAGTACGTTGATATTTACATGGCATTGTTAAAAAGAAGACGAGTGACACATGAATATCTACCATACAATGACGTTACGCACACAAATTTTTCATACACATACGATAATAATACACAACCTGCGTATACAAACTAACCACAAATACATATACATTCTTTTTCCACTCACACACACACACACACACACACACACACACATGCTACCATGATTAAAAGAAAAATCCTTTCTCAAGAAGAGAGAAACCTTTTCTAAGAAATCTAGTTTTCATTTTTTAAATGGTTTAAAAACTCTCCAAATTGGATTGCTGAACAAATTATGTGTTAGAGACAGATTTAAATTTATTAACCTTTTTTTTCAGGGGGAAAACTTCCAATTTTTTCCCTCCTTTTTTTTTTTTTTTTTTTTTTTTTTTTTTTTTTTTTTTTTTTTAAAGAAATTTTAAAATTATATATATTATATATTATATATAATATATATATATATATAATTATATATATATATATATATATATATATATATATATATATATATATATATATATATATATATAAAGTAATGAAGAAATCAGGGTTTACATGAGAAATGAAATATCACACTTAACGTGGTCTGAAAGTTGACATTTCGGTTTGTTGTATGCCTTTAAGGGTAAACGTATTTAATGTCTTATTTTCAAGTAACATAAATATCCCTTATAACATACAACATCCGTACTATAATATACAATAATTACAATAACATACAATAGCAGAATTATAACGTATAAAATAGAATAATGTAACGAAAATATTAAATTTTTTAAATATCAGCTCAGACAGCGGAGACAGCGCAGGCGGCGCAGACAGCGCAGACGGAGCACTTCTTTTGTAACTTCTTCAGAATTAAAGTTTTTAATCTCTTAAAAACTATAAATTATACCTCAAAGCCTTTAAAGCGTTTAAAGCTTCACTACATCTGTCGTTATTTCTTTCTTTAAGCACCAAGAATATATATATGAAACAAAGCCGAAAACAAAGCGACTTCCGAGCTACAAGACTTGGACCTCCTCAGTGGAAAACAGAAAAAACTTGAATGAATTATGAGGAATATATATTTTATTTAAATTATGCCTCACATGTTGAATGTATTTGTGGGGTATGTGCGTAAAATCAGTGCGGTATGTGTAGGTATTATTAATCTGTGTGCGTTATTTTTTTTGTTTCATTGTTAAGCAATTAAATTAAGCTTAAATAGTGGGAAGTATAATGAATAAGGTGAATGTTTTTATTAAGATATACTCGACATATTCCTATACTCTTTGTATACTAACATTTATTTACATTTAATAATTACTTTCCTCTTAATTTCTTCTTACCTTTAATCCATTCTATAGGCTTGTCTGTTTGTCAATATATAAGGATATGATATGGGGTATATGTTCGATTTTTTATAAGTATTGAAAGAATTTTTTATTTTTTATTTTCTTCGAGTTCTTTTATATCTGATTGCCTGTTAAGTCCGATTTCTGACAAAGTTTCATTCTCTATTCATTGACTTAATTCTTTGTCCCCTACTTACACCAACACCCCCCCCAAATTCAAACCCCTCCCTCATACCTCTCCCCCCTCCGGTTTCTTTCTTCAACTCTGAAGAAGCAACTAGTTAATATCCTTCAGGCTATTCCAGCAAATCCAGCTATCCAGTCCTTCTGCTCTTTGTAGCTTTTAAATCAACGCTTTCTGTTTCCCCCCAAGAGTCTTTCTGCCGTGAGAAAAATAAACTTAGTATTAAGTTCGTCTTATTTACGATTAATTAAATATATTTTAGAGCTACAGCTAAAAATTAACTAAATCTCAATGTGTTAAACCCTGTCCAATCGATTATATAAATTGCTCGCAAATACATTCCATAGTCATATATATATATATATATATATATATATATATATATATATATATATATATATATATATATAATATATATATTTTGTGTGTGTTTGTGTTTGTGTGTTTGTGTGTGTTTTATTAGTGAGTGAATGCACATAAATAAATAATTTTACTTTTGTGTGATACCAGACTTTCTTTATGTAATGTCATTATGTTTTTTTAAATCTTTCTTTAATCTTTTTTCTTATATACTTTTCTCTTCGTTCATCATCCACAATAATATACTCTTCTCTCATTATCATATATATAATATAATATATATATATATATATATATTATATATAATATATATATATATATATATATTATATATATATATATATATATATATATATATATATATATATATATATATATATATATATATATATATAATATATATATATAAGAGAGAGAGAGAGAGAGAGAAAGAGAGAAAATCTCTCTTTGAAATGTTGAAAGTTCCCTCACTGGGTATTATTACCCATGGAGTGTTAGGTATGGTTGACGCTTTTCTTTGCACTCCGTTTCTTCTTTATAGAGGGAATTTCTAGATTATCCTCGACCTTATAGTGGAATGCCTCACAATCCTACCGCTTCCCCCTTTTCCCATGTAGTTACAGACTTACAATCTCATACTTGAGCATTATTTAGTCAAAAATATAACTTAAAATGGTGAAATATAAACTTGTCTCGGTGATGCTCGGAGAAGCGAATCCAAACAATTTACAATACATCAATTTCTTACCTCATCATTGCTTGGACATTGACTGACTTCGGTGATGGTGTTACCGTGTCGCTACAGCCAAGATTTCGCCATCATGTTTGCCCTGGTGCACAGTTTCTTTTTTTTACATTAATTACCGAAACATTCCAGGTTTTTATTCTAATTTCCACTTTGTGAAGCACTATTTCTTTTCTTCTGGACCTCACCTCTTGTCCTTGGCCGAATCTCGGGGCTTGAAAGTTCTGAAAGGAAACCTTCCTCTGTCCTATCTAACTATTTTTTATCTTCGATTTACCCAAGGGAAGTTGTTATGCGAATGTGCTCACCGATGTTGTTTGCTCTCGTGTCTCTAATTTAGAATCTTCCGAGCATTTTACCTTGAGACTTAGGCTCTTGCCAAAGTACGACTAAAAAAATAATTTCTTTTCTTTATTTATCTCATAACTCTCTGAATATCCTAAATCATTGACTATTCAAACTAGAAAATAGAATACATTCTCTCATCTTCTCTTTTTGTGAATCCTCACTCTTGGCGACCCCACTGTTCACCACAGCCAGTTCCTTTCATCTAGTTCTCAAGATACAGCTTGTGAGCATGTCTTCCATCTCTCTATTAAAAATAACCTTGAGCAGCTCCCTTCTTATATCCTTGATCGTTTTAGAGATGAACCCAACATTCTAGACTTTTTATTAACTTCTTACCCTTCTTCTTTTACTATTAAAATCTATTCCCCGTAACGCTAAAAACTCTTTTCTCTTTAGAATTCTGACATTTTACATAAAATGTTATCTCTAAATTTGTTTCTTCCTTATTTCCTCCTCTAGATTCTCCCAAAGTCACAACTGTCGTTTTGCTTTCTGCTGAAGCTGAACTCTTCGCTCAAATTATATCCTCCAATTCTACCTTGAATAGACGATTCGGGAGCTATTTCTAATTCTACAATTTATTTTAAGATGTTAAAGCTGCTCATTCTTAGTCTAACAATAAGAAGCGACGGTCCTGAAGGTTGTTTGTTTTCAAATTTTTTGCTTCTGACTTGAATTTGCCTTGGTAAACTATTTCAACTCTGTCTTTCTACTTCGACTATCTCATACTACTGAAATCGTATGCTCATTTAGCCTTTGCCAAAACAAAGAAAACTATTCTCAAACCTCTAGCTATGTTCTTACCATTTTACCCCCATTCTTTCTTAAGTTTTCGAATCTATCATTAACAGGAAGATTTAGAAACATCTCAATTCTTCTAATCTTTTCTTTGATCTGTATCGCTTTCGTAAGGGATTATCCACTGGTTAATTTATTTCCCGTCTCTCTGATTCATATCTTTGGTCGTCTGTTCATTCTTCTTTCGGTGAATCTTTTGTTTTAGAGTTTGACATTCTGAAAGTTTTTTTTTTTTTGGTATAGTCTGAAACAAAGTTTTAATTTCAAAACTTCTCTATTTGGTATCTATCCTTTTGTCTGTGCCCTTCGACCTCTGATTACTTTCCGGTCTTCTATAGCAGCTGTTGTAAACGGTCACAGTTATTCCTTAAAACAGTTTTGTTCTTTAGAGATCAGTCCTATTCTTAATATTTTCCTTACTTTTTATTAACGGCCTTCTTTCAATTACTACAACACTTATAAATTCCTATGCCAGAGACTCCACCCTTCATTACTCCTTTAATTTTGAAAGACTGGCAAACTAACAGCAATTATTTGAAGCTAATTATAATTGGGGAAGAAAAAACGAAAACGTATTTATCTTCAGTTCCTTCATGTTTCTATTCGACATAACCTTCCACAAAACTATGATAACCTGGAAAACACACAATACAACCCTTTGTCTGTCCTTAACATTCTTGGTGTTTCTCATCTCGTCATCTTTCTTGGAAGGATCTCATTACTTCTCTTTCTAAACAAGCTTCTAAGAGGGTTGGGTATTCTGAGTTCCTTCAAAATTTCTTTCCTACCCCAGTCGCTGCTCTTTATAGGGGTGTTATTCACGTCCTATATGAAGTAGGCACACAATCAAGGGTGGTTTCACTCCACAGCTCTCCTTGAAATGGAAGAGTTCTAGGCGTTTTCTTTTTTATCAACTCTTTCGATTTCCTCTCTCCAGTCTTTCTGCGCCTTTAATTGTGTCTTTCTTTATTATCGCTATTACAACAACGTTGCCTAAACTCTCCCGCGCATACCTTCTGCATTATAAAAGATCGTGCTTTTAACATAGTTTCGTCCTTTCCCTATTAAACTCTCTGACTCCAGACATAACACCACCTCAATCTTGCATGTACTCTATGGTAAAATTTGGAAAACACTCTCTTTTATCCATATTTGCAAGTTCCTTGACTTTACACACCTTCAAACGACGAATATTTAAGCATGTGACCATTAATATATATACTATATATATATATATATATATATATATATATATATATATATATATATATAATATATATATATATATATATATATATATATATATATATATATTATATATATATATATATATATATATATATATATATATATATATATATATATATATATATATATAATATATAATATATATATATATATATATATATATATATATATATATATATATATATATATATATATATATATATATATAATATATATATATATATATATATATATATAATATATATATATATATATATATATATATATATATATATATATATATATATATATATATATATATATATATATATATATATATATATATATATATATATATATATATATATATTTATATATTTATTTAAGTAGAATGGAATATTAAAATATTATTCGGAACTCCAGTGATCAGTGAATTATTCCTTTTAAGTTTTGCTGACACAAAGGAACCTCCAGTGTGTTCTAAACCGTATAGAGGACGTGGTTAAAAGAAAATCCAGAAGGCACTATTCTCCTTTCTCTTAAATATTCTGTGCAAATTTAAAAACTACACTTTGAACACTCTTATCCAAAATTTCTTTTGATTCAATGGAGATTAATGATAGTGCCACGAAGATGCTATGAAGGGCAGCATCCACATAATGCCCCTCTCCCACTCTTCTCAGTATTACCGCTTTGAAATTAGTAGCCTCTGAAGTTGGGGATGTCGTAGGTAAAAATATGTCGTCTTTATCTGGATCACGAATAAATAAATGAAGAATACGGGAGGAAAGATAAAAATGAAAGAAAATGTAGACAACGAGTAAAAAACACATGAGATTGATGGAAAATTAAGAAAAAGATTTTAAGACAAGGGAAAGTATACGAAAACAAAGATAGCAAAAACAAGGAAGTTAAAATGAAAGCAATAGGAAAAAGAAAGAAGAAGAAAATAAAAGAAAAATAAATACGAAAGAAGATGGAGCAAACTGAAGGAAAATAAAAAAAAATGAAAGAAAATGAATGAAGAGGAAGAATAAGAAGAAAAACGAAGGAAAATGATTAAATACTAAAGAAAAAAGATGAAAGAAAACAAATACAGATGAAGGACGCTGACAAGTAAAGAAAGACTTAGGGAAATAAAGAAAGATGAAGAAAGACAAAGAAAATTCACATGAAAACAAAGAAAGAAGAAGGGGACGAATAAAAAAGTTTAATGAAAAGAAAAGAGAACAATGGAAAATGAATGAAAACGACAAATGGAGACAAGAAAACGTGTAAAGTCGAAAGATGATAAAGAAAGAGTAACAAAGAAGAAGTAGAGAAAAATTAATTAAGCAAGACAATCAAAATTGGAAAAGTACGATGAAGACAATTGAGGAAAAGAGGAAACAATAAAAATGACGAAGAAAGTTGAATGAAGACAAATGAAGACTCTAGAACGAAGAAAAGCGATGAAAGAGGAAGATGAAAGAAAGAAAATGAAAATAAAGGAGGATAAACAAGGACAGTGAAAACTCAAGAAAACAAAGAATGACGAAGAAAACCGAACAAACAAAAGAAATAGGGGGAAAAATGAAGGAAACGAAAAAAGACAAGAAAAATGTAAGGAAGACTAAAGAAAATGAAAGAAAACTAATGAATATAAATAAGACCAGAAAGAGGAAGGAAAATGAAGGAAATATATGAAATAAAAAGAAACTGAGTATGAAAGAAGACGAAGGAAAACAAAGAAACTTAGAGAGTTTATGAAAGGAAGAAATGGATAAAGAAAAGAAAAGAAAGAAGGCGAACGTAAACAAATGAAGAGAGATGGAGACGAATAAAATTTAGGAAGACAAAACAAGTTGAAAAAAAACGAGGGGAGACAAATAAAACAAGGAAAAACAAAGAAAACAAGGAAGACAAAGAAAACGAAGCAAGACAAAGAAAACGAGGGAAGACAAAGGAAAAAAGGGAAGACAAAGAAAACGAGAGAAGACAAAGAAAACGAATTAAGACAAAGAAAACAAGGGAAGACAAAAAAACGAAGGAAGACAGAGAAAACATGGGAAGACAAAGAAAACGAGCGAAGACTAAAAACAAGAGAAGACAAAGAAAACGAAGGAAGACATAGAAAACAAGGGAAGACAAAGAAAACGAAGGAAGACAAAGAAACGAGGGAAGACAAAGAAAGCAAGAAAAAAGAAAACAAGGGAAGACAAAAAAAACAAGGGAAAATAAAAAAAACAAGGAAAGACAAAGAAAACAATGGAAGACAAAGAAAACAAGTGAACTCGAAATATTACAATGACAAAGGTAGTTCATTGTCATTTGAGAAACAATCTCTAAATTGGTATATTTAAATTCTTAAAACTTAAATATTCCAAAATATTTTAAACAATTTTTTCTCTTTTTATTAAAAAACCATTTTAAAAAACCGCTCGTTGTTTGAAACACAAAACCGATACCCCATCGATAAATACCCTGAATATACCATAATTTATTTAAAATAATGAAAAAAATAATAATAATAATAATAATAATTTTGGGTATTTGAAATCCGAAATTTAAATTAGGAGTATTGTAAAATGAAATAATTTTTCTTTTCAAGTCAAAAAAGAAAAGGAAAAAGAAAAAAAAAATTCTTCATCAGTTTTGAACTCGTGAC
>SEYY01006253.1:25000-30000 GCA_009176605.1 Armadillidium nasatum | reverse complement strand
CTAAAAGGTGCTTCAAAACTACTCTAAAAGGTGCTTTAAAACTGCTCCAAAGGATGCTTCAAAACTACTCTGAAAGCTGTTTCAAAACTGCTACAACTCTTCTTCCTGAGAGAGAAAAAACTACCTTTTAAATCTCTCCTAAATTTGATATTAACAGGATTCTATTAGAAAACAAGAACAACCACCAACTCATATTGCACAATCGTACTGAATCCATGCCACCTCAAACGGCGAATACCAGAGCATTATTTCTTGCATCTATTTTTCATATATTTAAAACATTGATATAACAATGCACACTTACACAATAATCTTTCTACATAATAATACAGACCGAAAATCGAATCCCATGTGACCTGTATTCATGAACTTCGAACTTAGCAACGGGTGTCAAAAGCTACATCTTCACTGTTTGACCTGGCCCTCAAATCCTCTGTATACAGTGGAATCGTTAACCAAGAATGATCTCTGGGGACCCCATCCCCATTTTGAAATCACCATTCGGGGTAATAAAACTAATCCCTCTGATGAGACCATAATCACCTCGTAGTCCTTATATTTCAATCCTGAAGATGTCCGCAAAACAGTTCTCTTCATATTGCTTTATCATAACTCAAGCTGTACTTCTAGTCCCTAAACAAAACTTTTTTACAATATCGAAAAAGAAAATATAAATAAAAATGAATAAACGTTAATGACGCATTCACTACAAAAAAATAGCAATTCAAACTGAAGAAAATGAATGAATAACAACAGATTAACATTTCAGTTCTGAGACAAGTTTGGACAAGCAAAATTCACATTGCTGCAAGCGTATTCAAGCAACACTCGCATACCTGAGTGATTAATGAGTTAATGTGTTAGTATATATATATATATATATATATATATATATATATATATATATATATATATATATATATATATATATATATATATATATATATATATATATATATATATATATATATATATATATATATATATATATATATATATATATATATATATATATTAAATTCTTAAAAGATTATGCACATCTCTGATTGGTTTTAATGTCATCACTTGAAAGGTTTTAGAAAGGGGTTAGAGCTTTGGGATGTGTATAAAAGACATCAACGACGCTATAGATACGCGAAAGTATAGATATACGAAGAGGTGAATTGATTTTATAAAAGATCTCGCTGGCTCTGTGGCTCTGTGGCTCTGTGGCTCTATGACTCTCTGGCTCTTTAGCTTTGTGGCTCTATGGCTCTATGGCTCTATGGCTCTGTGGCTCTGTGGCTCTGTGGCTCTGTGGCTCTGTGGCTCTGTGGCTCTTTGGCTTTGTGGCTCTATTTCTCTGTGCAATATCATTATTAGGTACCAAATATGTGAAATAAATTAGCTTGAAATACTTGTAGTACTGAAAATACAGAATAGATTGCTTTTGGGGTGCTAGTTATGAGGAAAAAAGGAAGAATAATATTTGTGTAGCCACCTCAGGAAAAATACAGAAACGTAGAAAGGGATCGAAGAGATTTGATAAATATTCTTTACTAGAAAAAACATAAACACGATAATTGAAATAATTCTCTAAGAATGATGTCTGCATTTGAACAGCTCAGAGAGTTTTATGGATGACGAATTTAACGACAAAGCATCCGCATCATGTAACCAAAAAATCCAAAAATTCAAAGTAAATATGAGACAAAAAAGTAAATGTAATGTTTAACTTAAACATGAAACATGTTCTTATGAATTCTCAAACAGTTGTTCTTTATTTCGAGATCAAATGCAATAGATCTTTTCAGCGTAATTGCAATACCCCTTTTAAGGTAGTTTAGTAGAGAACGGTTAATGGTCTGGTAACCATTCATGTGACATGATTCCAGTAACTAGAAACCTTAGTACCGAAGAGTACTGAACCCTCAAAGATATTTCTTTACTTTCGTTTCGCTTGAGAACTCCAAAATATTTCGGAATCAAAGCTCTTATAAATTCGAATTCAGAGATGACAAAAGGAGACTAAGATGCAGTAACTAATTGTCCTGTAAAGAGCTTTTATCTTAATCAAATAAAACACCTTTGAGATAAATTGAAAATATTTTCAACGCTAAAATCTTTAATGCCAGTAGGAAACAAATTACAATTTAAACTTATTAAATTTAGTGACAAATGTCCACATCTGTCTTCTTGTGGCTAAACGAACTCTAACGATATCCTGAGTTTGGGCAGTCATAGGGAGTGCACACACACACACACACACACACACACACACACACACATATATATATATATATATATATATATATATATATATATATATATATATATATATATATATATATATATATATATATATATATATATATATATATGAAATTTTAATAACTGCTAATACTCATTTTTTACGATGATTTAAATGAAACTGGTAATCTCATTACATTTCATAAAGCGGCTTTTTAAAATCGAGATGTAAAGATATGTAACGGATTGAAAAGAAGATGTAAAGAATTATAACGGGCTTTTATCGAAGAAAATTTTATAATGATCTTTTTTAATATGTTAAAAGTTGACTCTCTTTCTCTCTCTCTCTCTCTCTCTCTCTCTCTCTCTCTCTCTCTCTCTCATTCTGACACATACATTCACAGTCTGCTTCTCTCTCTCACACGCACCCGCACACACACACACACACACACACACACACACACACACACATACATGGAATCTACATCTTTTACTCTCTCTCTCTCTCTCTCGAGTGCATTGCAAAAGGATTAGATAGAAAGCCAGTTTCATTATTCGACCATTGTGTAAGGTTGCCAGAAAAAAAACTGATAACATATTCAAAATTAGATGTGTATTATTCGCAGCTGAGCCCAAGAGAGGGAGAGAGAGAGAGAGAGAGAGAGAGAGAGAGAGAGAGAGAGAGAGAGAGAGAGAGAGAGAGAGAGAGAGAGAGAGAGAGAGAGAGAGAGAGAGAGAAGAGAGAGAGAGAGAGAGAGAGAGAGAGAGAGAGAGAATGGTTTAAATAAGCAAAAAGAAGGCAATATTAATGTTAAAGAAGAGATAATGATAAAATTGACGCATAGAGAGAGAAAAAAAATCACACGAATGAGTTGAAATTGCAGAGAGAGAGAGAGAGAGAGAGAGAGAGAGAGAGAGAGAGAGAGAGAGAAGATAAAACTATAAAAATATAGAAAGAACGAAATATAAGCAGAAAGAAATAGGAATAAAAAAGATTGACTAAAAAAACCCACTATTGAAGATCCTTTCATTAGCTAAGAAAAATATCCTTTCGAAACTCTTTTTTTTTTTTTCTTTCTTTCTTGAACACCATCAAAGCTATCTTACGAAACAATTTATCAAAATAGCTTTCAATAAGTTTTTTGTTTCTTATTTACTCTTATAATAGAGTTGTTGTTGTCTTAGTACCTCCTGACTTTTTATCTTTTCTACCCATTTATTTATCCGCTATGTGCATTTGAGTGCGTGCGTGCGTGTGTGTGTGTGTTTTCTGTGATAGCAGAAAGATGCATTGCACCTACATAGCGTGAGATACATGTTATTTAATAGTATGTAGAGCTAAATCATAATATTTTGTCAGATACTCATCGATACTCTAACAAAATTAGGTTTAATGTAGACACTAATAAAACAATCTTAATAACTTGACCTAACTTAGTATATATATATATATATATATATATATATATATATATATATATATATATATATATATATATATATATATATATATATATATATATATATATATATATATATATATATATATATATATATATATATATATATATATATATATAGGTTGGACAAAAATATGGAAAGATTTGGTAAATGAATGAATTTTTTTCAAAATATATCGCGTTGGACAATTTTACCTATTGATACCCACCTAAATTCTTCAGAAAATGAGCAAATATAATTCTTAAATGGTGCAGAATGGGATGATATACCATTACTCATAATAAACTAAACGAAATTCCGGTATGGATGTTGGTGGTGGATAGCAATCCCGAACAATATTCTCCAATACTGACAACATGGGCTCTAAGATCTTACGGTGTGGCGATTGTTGGAACCAGAGAAGAAATTAAACTTCACCTACATGTTCATTAAACCACAACTAGACAACCAAACTTGTATGAATTGGGACCTTATTATCTTGATAAATGGCACCACCTCCATGAAATAATCTCTGCACCATTGAATAAACCTGGTCATCTAAAATACATACATAAATCTCTTGCAGTTACATTATCGTGCATGGTAGGGATGGAGCGATACCAAAATTTTTACCGATACCGATACCGATACCGATACCTAAAAATTCGATACCCGATACCCGATACCTGAAAATATGCCGATACTACTACCGATACCGATACTTTACTCCTATACAAATTTTTTGCCGATACCGATACCGATACTGAAACGGCCGATACCGATACCGGTATCGGAAAATATGCAGATACTTGCCGATACCGATACCGGTACCGATACTTCACTCCATCCCTAGTGCATGGTAATAATTAGACCAACAGAATACCATAATATGGTTGCAAAAATCTTGGCGGAACATCGACATTTCACTCGTAGAATATTCCTGGGATGTTGGGAGCAGCGTGAAGGTCGATTTATCTGAGAAAAGGACTGTCTTCCATCGATCAGCATCCAATCTTTACGAGTGTTAAATCACCCTCCATCCTTTTTTCGACATTCATGTCGTTTACAAAAGGTTTTGCAATTTCAGCACACCCATAAATATTCAGCTTATTTAGTTGCCTCATCAATGTCTTTGAGCAGACAGGGTTTTCAGGACTGGTATTTAGTTTAGGAGTAACTTCTGAAGCTGTTGCCTTCTTATTTTTTTTTTTTTTTTATCACAAATCTTCCAAAATGCTCGAATGTCTCTGTTATCCAAGTTCATCGTAGGTCCGCGCTGTGTTTATCAAATGATAATTTTTTTTTCGGAAGTACAAAATAGGTTCATAACC
>SEYY01006253.1:10000-15000 GCA_009176605.1 Armadillidium nasatum | reverse complement strand
CTGTTATTGAGCTGCAGATCTATAGATCACGTGGTCATTATAGACGGAGACGGTATTTGTCTACCATAGCAGAATAAAATGGTGAATTCCAAATAAATCGAACGAGAGACTCATTTGAGAAGAAAAAAAACGAAATCGATCTTTTTTTTTTTTTTTTTTTTTTATTTTTTTTTTGCTTTCATGTTGTTAACAGCGGTTACACGAAAAAGGGAGATTGATGAAGATATTCGAGCTGGAAAGACAGAAACATTGAACATGAAATGCAAATGATAATTAAAAAATTATTATCGAACTGAACATCAGGTTCGAGAGAAATAGAGATGGTCAAAAAGGAAGCAAGCAGAAATGAATAAATGTTTTCTGCAGATCAATGTCAGATAAATAATAATGATAATAATTATAATAATGATAATAATAATCAAAATAACACTTATTATTATATTATTATTATTATTATTATTATTATTATTATTATTATTATTATTATTATTATTATTATTATTATTATTATTATTATTATTATTATTATTATTATTATTATTATTATTATTATTATTATTATTATTATTATTATTATTATTATTATTATTATTTTTTATTATTATTAATAATATTATTGACGTTTCTGAAAATACTTAGGAAGATTGACACTTTTTGTTAGAATAAGAAGTTAATACTATTATCATTATTATTAATTTTAAGTGATATTTGCATTTTAACTATCAATAGTATTATCATTCCTTTGCTGCATCATTTTAATGTATTTACTTATTAATAATAATATTAAAAAATTAATCTATCTATTAAACTGTTGAGCTCAGTAGAAACCAATATGTATCCCCTTAGTAATATCTTTTCGCAGAACTGTACAGTCACTTTATTATTATTATTATTATTATTATTATTATTATTATTATTATTATTATTATTATTATTATTATTATTATTATTATTATTATTATTATTATTATTATTATTATTATTATTTGATTATTATTATTATTATTATTGTATTTAGTAGTATACGACCTATACTGTTTATTATAACATTGTAAATGTAAGTACACTCTCCGAATAAAGAATTATTATTATTATTATTATTATTATTATTATTATTATTATTATTATTATTATTATTATTATTATTATTATTATTATTATTATTATTATTATTATTATTATTAGAGAAGGTAGTGGAGGAGAAGAAGGTTTATAAATATTCAAGATTTAGTCTTTCGAAAGCTAGATTATACAGAGATTACGTAAAAGTAAAAATGAACAGAAGTTTAAGAAAAAATAATTGGGAGATTAAGATTATTTTTTCATTGTTATTATTTTCCCAATTAATAAAATATTTGGACTGTTTCTCGGTCAGATTCACACTAGCTTTGTGAATGGTGAAATTTTAGCCCATTTACTTTATAAGTTCTGAATATTGGAAAATTAAAATTTTTTTTATTATTTTTATTTTTATTTTTTTTTAGCCTTTGAGGAGTAACAAAAGTTTTTCGTCTCTTACCTTTTTATTTTAATTTCTAATTATTTTGAATGAAATTTCAATTGAATTATGTTTCAAAATCTATGGAGGAGCAAGAAATCTTTAGAGATAACTTACTTTCGGCTTTAAATGCAAAATCCAACGTTAATATTAAGAATATAAGTATAAGAACATGAGTTTGAATATAGGAGACAGGAGAGAGCCAAGATTATCTCGGGAGGAGGAGGAGGAAAGGGACGAAAGGCCCTCCGATCGCAGCGAAGGTGTCTCATTATTCCCTTCGGGCGGACGAGCTGGGGCCTTCGTAAAGCCTGCCTGCCTGCCTGCCTGCCTGCCTGCCTACCCAACACTCTAATTATACTACTTACTACTCGCAATAACTCCAGGACAAGCATATAAAACCATAGCTCTGAGAAAAATGATTTTCTGAAGAGTTTTTGGAGTATGTGTTTAGATATTAGATGTAAGGAGACGATAGTCACACTAGAAAGGCCAAAAACCCTACTTGAGAGTTTAAATAAAACTCAAGGACTAGTATTGAGAACGACGAGCCGAAAAATATAATCTTTATAGAGTGCTCTAGGTAGACTTTCGAAAGTAGATGGAGAAATATGCTGGTAACAATAACGGGGTGAAAACATTCCCTGGAAAAAGATAAACAAGAATAAAGAAACTGTAATGAAAATAATAATAATAATAATAATAATAATAATAATAATAATAATAATAATAATAATAATAATAATAATAATAATAATAATAATAATAATAATAATAATAATAATAAAATAATAATAATAATAATAATAATAATAATAATAATAATAATAATAATAATAATAATAATAATAATAATAATAATAATAACAATAATAATAATGATAATAATAATAACAATAATAATAATAATAATAATAATAATAATAATAATAATAATAATAATAATAATAATAATAATAATAATCTTTATTCGGAGAGTGTACAATTACAATTTAATATAATAATACATAATAATAATAATAATAATAATAATAATAATAATAATAATAATATTTTTTTAATTTTTAATTTTTAATTTTTAATTTTTATTTGATCTGACTACGGTGGAATTCGGACGTGTTAGAAACAGCTGGGAAAGAAGAATAGAGAAGAGCCAGAGAGAGGATTGGAAGGGTGGTCTGTGGTCTTCTGACGAAGTGTTGAAGATCTTTTCGTCTGAAGAAAGAAAAGATTAGATTGAATACAAGAATCCAGATTAATTATTATTTAGAAGTAATTGAATAATTTTATTAGTCGAAGAAAATAGTTAAAATTTTATTGAATTTAACATTTGGAATTAAAATAAGTTGATTCAAAATTAATATTTAAACTATCAAGAGGAGCAACAAAATTTTCGAAAGAGGTCTTTTAGTAATTTTAAATCAAAATCATATGTGAAGCAACAAAATTTTCGGAAGAGGTCTTTTAAATAATTTTAAATCAAAATCGTCCGTGAAGCAATAAAATTTTTAATTGAAACTTCTAGATAACTTCTGGTAGAAAAGGATTGGGATTTCGATGTAGTCAGAACAAATGAGGAATTATTCTTCGCCTGGTTCTAAAAGCTGGGAACCTTTTAAACCAGTTTTTTTTTTTTTTTTTTTTTTTTTTCCTTCCCAAGTACGGCTGCAGGAATATGAAGTTTCTGCAGCCGACACCACCCTGCATTTGCGGGATATGGTGTAGAGTATAAAAAAAAAAAAAAAAAAAATAATAATAATAATAATAATAATAATCTTCGAAATAAAATTGCTTTCATTTAAATAGGAGATTTTAAATCAAGTAATTAACAAATAGAACTTATTTCGTATGAGAATAATCTCAAAGGATGTTTCATATAATCTAGATTCAACGAACCAAATCCTAAACTCTGACTCAAGCTTCTAATAATATAAATTGTTTATAATTATAGAGTGTGACAAATGCAATTTTATTTTATTAGTTTTTTTTTATTATTAATTTATTTATTTATTAATTTAATTTTTTTTATTTTTTATTTTTTTTTTTTTTTAGAATTATCATCACCGCTCACTAACATAGCCCTAATTAAGAATAAGGAATAGAATTTTATATTATCCAAAATTTACAAATTTCAATTTTTTTTTTTTTTTTTTTTTTTTTTTTTTTTTTTTTTTTTTTTTTAAGGAAATTGTACTATTTTATGTTTTTTAATTATAATTTTCATTGTTGTAATTTACTCAATTTATAATATATTTGAAAGGTTTAGGCCAGATTCACACTAGCTATTAGAGTTGGTGAAATTTTCGCTCACCTTTTGCTATTATTAGTTCTGAATTTAAAAAATAAATAAATAAAATAAAAATAAAAAATTAAAAAATTTTTTTTTTTTTTTTTTTTTTTTTTTTTTTTTTTTTTTTATTTTTTTTTATTTTATTTTCCAATTTATTTTAATATATATATATATATATATATATATATATATATATATATATATATATATATATATATATATATATATATATATATATATATATATATATATATATATATATATATATATATATATATATATATATATATATATATATATATATATATATATATATGTATATATATATATATATATATATATATATATATATATATATATATATATATATATATATATATATATATATATATATATATATATATATATATATATATATATATATATATATATATATATATATATATATATATATATATAACATAGAGAAAAGTTCAATTCTTACTTCAAAATTATATTATCAGAATGCAATGCTATTTTCACTTAATTTATTATTATTATTATTATTATTATTATTATTATTATTATTATTATTATTATTATTATTATTATTATTATTATTATTATTATTAAATATATAAAAATTACAGCAAATGGAGGTCCATCTCATGCTGAAAATCTAAAATTTTAAAACCTCAATCTTGTGTTGGATGATTTAATCGAACAGAATGAGTGTTGATTGCAGAATAGGGGTGGGTGGGGGAGGGGATGATGCAACTGGTCCAAAGTTCTGATGGAAACACCTTTATGATCTGCAATACGGATTGAAAGACTTCGAATAGTCTTTCCAATATTGGCATCATCATATTGCCACAATTTTATTTATATATCACTGACGAGCAAAAAAAGGTGCAGGTAGTTTTCCATTAGACTTGAAATATTTTCCAATTTTGTTATTATTGTTAGTTTAAGATTAAAATGGAGGTAATTAAATTATAATATTTCATTAATTTTTTGTTCAACCTGGTAACTCATAATCCCCAGAAATGGCAATTTGGGGAATAAAAGTTCTTTAGGCACAGTTAATTTGACCTGAAGAGGTTGTTAACATTTTAAAGAGAGCAGTTTCTAAAGACGTTTTCCAATGAGAAAACCGGAGGATCCATTTTTTAGTAAATGTGATGTTAGGAAGTCTAATTCATTTGAATTTAAGATGAAATAATCTTACATGGT
>SEYY01006253.1:2500-5000 GCA_009176605.1 Armadillidium nasatum | reverse complement strand
TTTTTATTTATTATTTATTCCAGCCAAATCTGTTCCGCTGAATTCCTTCATCTGCTTTTCCTTCTGTATTATGAACTCCTATTTCAAAACATGCTTTAGGGTTCATCTGATATTAAAGGGCTTTGCCCGTGGGAAGAAAAAGATTTTTGTGATAGTGAAAGGTACTATGGTATACCAACTATAGAACTGTAATACTACAACTGTAGTTCTGTAGTTCAGGTTACATTTGAAAGCGTAAAACACTTGCGGAATTAAACGCCATTAAAAATCGCTTAATTATTATTATTATTTTTTTTCACAAATAAATTCTAAACTATATTTTAATTGCTTTTAAAAAAAATATTATTAATTAACGTATAGAATATTATCATATAGTACTAATTAGTACAATTAGTTTAAGATAACTAACAACAAAATCGGCTTAAAGGCATCTCTCCCTCCCTCTCTTCCCCCTCTCCCGCAAAATAATAAATAAAAAATAAAATATAAATAAAAATTTAAATTAAACATACATACATTAAGGATTATCTATGTTTTTACTTTTATTATAATTAAATATTATCATGCTAAAGGAAGGAACGTGTATTTTTGTAGGCAAAAAAATATTATTAAGATGTTACCAAAAACAAAAAATTTAATTTAAAATTAAATTTTAAATCTTCTCCCAAAATAAAATAAAAAAAAAAAAAAAAAAATAGACTAAAAATTAAAAATAAATAAATATTCTTTAAATTTTGACTTCAATTTAGACGATTTTGTAGATTTTTGTAGAAGAAAATTTGGTTAAGTATAAAAAAATCTTTTATTTATTTATTTTCTCAATTCTTTTAAAAGTAACACCATAAATTTTCAATAAAAATAAAAATATAAAAATAAATAAAAATTAAAAATAAAGATATATAAAAAAAAAGAGAGTAAATATGTGTGTATAAAAATAAAAATAAAAGAATCCTTTTAATCTAATATTATGTAATCCCAGAGATTAGGAGAGTAAAACGACTTCAAAGACAAAAATATTTGAAATTAATCTTTTTTTTCTTTTTTTTTTTTGTATACATTTTTATCTTTTAAATCTGTTTTATCTATTTTTAACATTTTTAATCTATTTTTATTTATTTTATATCTATTTTATCTATTTTATATCTAAAATTAATCATTCAATAGAGTATACATGTAAGGTAGTTAAAACGATAATATATATATATATATATATATATATATATATATATATATATATATATATATATATATATATATATATATATATATATATATATATATATATATATATATATATATATATATATATATATATATATATATATATATATTATTATTATTATTATTAAGCAATATTAAGTAAAAACAATTCACAATTACTATATTTAAAAATTTAAAAGGCAGATAATTAATTACCAGTAAAGCGAGGTGTTATACCTAATACCTCATTAAGCAGTCGAAACACGATACCAAATAATGTCCTTCAACCAATAATTCTTCGCTTCTCTTCTGGGGTTAGACATCGATGATTTGAGAAGCAGAAAATAGAAGAGAAGGAATTAAATACTGTCCAGTTGAAGGACGGGGAGAACCCCGAGGGGGATATTTCGATTTCCTTTGTGATATCGATCGTTCGTCTGATAAAAAAAAAAAAAAAAAAAAAAAAAATTTCTGATGCCAATAAATAAAAAAAGAAAAATAAATTTTATAAAGCAAAGAAAAATAAGACTTAATTATTTCTTTATTAAAATTTAATTTTACTTAATGCGTTTTTATATCTTAAAAAAAAAAAAGTTCCTTTAATAAAAAAAAAAGATAAAAAACATTAATCTCTCTGAATATGTATTTAACATATTTTTAATGCTCACATATTAACAATGAAGAATACATGGATTATCTTGGAGAGTGCTATCATAAAAAGTTGCATACGTAAGCTCACACACACTCACACACATGCACATACTTACACAGACAAACAGACAGACAGACACACACACACATACATATATATATATATATATATATATATATATATATATATATATATATATATATATATATATATATATATATATATATATATATATATATATATATATATATATATATATATATATATATATATATATATATATATATATATATATATATATATATATATATATATATATATATATATATATATATATATATATATATATATATATATATATATATATATATATATATATATATATATATATATATATATATATATATATATATATATATATATATATATATATATAATATATATATATATATATATATATATATATATATATATATATATATATATATATATATATATATATATATATATATATATATATATAATATATATAATATATATATATATATATATATATATATATATATATATATATATATATATAATATATATATATATATATATATATATATATATATATATATATATATAATATATATATATATATAT
>SEYY01006252.1:32500-46704 GCA_009176605.1 Armadillidium nasatum | reverse complement strand
GTGAAAATAAGTTAAAAAAAGTGTTTGTGTATTGATAATTGAGGGAAATTCTGGTCTTATTATTATTATTATTATTATTATTATTATTATTATTATTATTATTATTATTATTATTATTATTATTATTATTATTATTATTATCATTATTGTTATTTAGTTTTTTTAGCGAACCTAGTTCGACTTATCATAACCTGAACGACCGAAGTTTGCCGTGGGATACAGGCCTAACTGATTGCCTGGATACAAGCCTACTGCTATATTACACCACCAATATATATATATATATATATATATATATATATATATATATATATATATATATATATATATATATATATATATATATATATATATATGAACCGACCGGGGTTGGAATTTGGCCGGGGCCGGGGCCGGGGTCACCCAAATTTGGCCGGGGCCGGGGTTCTGGCCGGGGTTTTCTAAAATTTGTAAAGAGGTCAAAATCACTGAAATTTTAGGTTAAAAAAATTAGATATAAGTTTTTATTTATTTGTAAGGAAGGAGTAGAATAGCCAACATTCACTTAAATTAATGATTATATGCATTTTCTCAAAAAAAAAATCAAAAAATTACAGTTTTGTATAGTTAAAGTTTTAAAAAAGTACAAAAATTAAAAAAAAAAATATTCTAATTCATAATAGTGATTCAACAGGTTTACTTAAGTAAGACCCTAAGGTAAAGTTTGAAAAAATGTAAGATATAAAATTATCAATTTAACCTGTATTTATACATATCATTGTTATTTTATTGCCATGTATCAAACTTGTATCATTTAGCTGCATTATTTAAAAATTATTATTTTGTTTATACTTTCAGTCAATATGGCTAAAAGATCAGCTTCTGCAGTATTTGAATACTTTACAATGTTTCAGGATAGGCTCGAAATAGCTAAATGTTAACATCTGAAGTCAGAAAATTAGAAGAGAACCTCCGTGTGCTACAAGTAAAAAAAATTTCAACCAAATCTTTTTGGAGTATCTAAAATCAAAATACAAAGATGAACATTCACTAGCAGAAAAGGAGCGGTCAAAAGAAACAGAAAAGAAAAAATCTTAATTTTCTTATATTTTGTTTGAATTTTTTTTTTATTATTTGGCTGATTGAGCTGAAATTTTCAAAGTATGTGAATTTTTTCACGAAGTTCTGAGTTGATTTCGAGCATTTTTTTGAGTCTATAACGGTTTGAAACTTATTTGGACCCAAAGTTGAAAAAAATGAATAACTGGATCAAACCACTGGTCCACATGAGCTGAAAATTTAGCTGAATACCTTTGCCCCAATTTCTTGCATTGGTGGGAATAGGTTTTTGATATCACGTCTAGAAAAAAAGTTATATAAGCACTTGAAAAAAAATTTGCAAAAATCGTTCCCTTCTGGAGGAAAAAATTATTTATAAAAAACGCTACCTATTTTTTTTTTATTTGTGAATATTGTTTAGAAGAGGGCAGGGCAACAATATTTATTTAGTGCATATTTAAATGCTCTTTGTTTGAAGAGAGATATAGCCTCTCAAACTTTGGGAATTTTTGAAATTTGGCCAAAAATGGACCTTTTTGAAGGCTATATCTCAAAACCAACGAATGTCATCGAATAAAGTACATAGAGGAATTTGTAGCCCCACCCCTCCTCTATACACACCAAAAATAGGAAATGTCATAGTTGTATTTTTTTTTTTTAATTTTGTCTGAAAAGGTGGATTTTTTATAGTTCAAAAAAAAAAATTTTTTTTTCTATAGTTGGTCAGTTTTTGGCTTATAACATTTTTCCTATAACTCTGGGAACAAAAGTCTATTAGAGACTTTTGTATCCCATTTAATTTTGAATAAATAGTCCAATTTTCAGCTCATTCTAAAAAGTGGTTTGGCACCGCCATTCAATTAAAAAAGGGTAAAATTTCATTAAAAAAAAAAAACTTTTAACCGTAATAGACTCGGAAAAACGCTTGAAATGGACTTTTCTTACCGGTAAAAAATCTATATAACTGAAAGTTTCAGCAGAATCGGCTGAAAATTAAAAAAAAAAAAAAAAAATTTTTAAGTATAATTTGCCATTTTAACCCCGGCCGGCAACCCCGGTTTTGCTTGATTTTTGGCCGGGGCCGGGGTTGGCCGGGGCTGGGGCCCCGGTCGGTTCCTATATATATATATATATATATATATATATATATATATATATATATATATATATATATATATATATATATATATATATATATATATATATATATATATTTTACTATTTTTTTACTCAATCGCGAAATTTCTTACTCCAAATTCGCGAAATTTATCTCAGAAAAAGAGACCCTGCCAGACGTACGATTGTTTAAAGTCTCTTAAGTAACTATAATTTAAGTACTTATTAAAATTATTATAAGTTTTTCATTTTTAATTCCCAAGTTTTCCTAATCAAAATTCGCCAAGGATTCCAAAAATGTTATCTTTTTTAACGTACGTTTAGTAGTTTTTGACATATTTAACGAGATCAAACTGCAGTCTAGCCATATATATATATATATATATATATATATATATATATATATATATATATATATATATATATATATATATATATATATATATATATATATATATATATATATATATATATAAGGCCGTAGCCAGAATTTTTTTTTTGGGGGGGGATATTATATATATATATATATATATATATATATATATATATATATATATATATATATATATATATATATATATATATATATATATATATATATATATATATATATATATATATATATATATATATATATATATATATATATATATATATATATATATATAGTACTCACCACTAACAAAATATTGAAGAACGCTTTATAACAATAATTTTAATCTTCTTGCTTTTTTAGATGAAAATTCATCTATAACCTCTTTCGTGTTGATTTTGCAACTTCGGTGAATACTCACTCATAAGGGCAAGTCCTACTAATCTTTCCTGTCCTGTAGAATTTCTTAAATAATTTTTTAATCTTTTAATAGTTGAAAAAGTCCTTTCTGGAGTGCATGTTGTTACTGGAATTGACGCAAAAACCTTCAGTAATTCAAAAATATTCGGGAAAAGTTCACAATTACAATTATTTAAAGCATCGATGACATTTGATGGAAGTTCTTTAATATCATGATTTTCCCATTTTTTCCTCCATAAAATAAACTCAGCGTTAATAGTTTCCTGAGGAGCGAATTTAGACGTTTGTTTGCCATTTAAATATTGCTTTTTGCTCCACTAATATAATTAACTAAACTCTTTAAGTATTTGATCAGATTTATTCAGTAAAAGGTTTTTAAGCAAATTGTGTGAAAATCACTGAAACTGAACAACACAATCTCTAAAACAAATTACTGCAGAAACAAAAAAAAGTTCCTACAGAACTAATACTTCAGTAATAACTGAAAATTGAAAACTGAACATGAGTAATGAGACGCTTTTCAGCAATTAAATTCAAAGAAAATTTTCATTAGGAATATTAATATCGATTCTGTAGGATTTTTTAATATATATAATTTATTTATCAATAAATTATATATAGTGTAATTTATTGTTAATTTAATTGTTAATTTTAGAGAAATAGCACATGTAAAGTTATAAAAAACATCTTACGCCCGCCAGGGAAAGCCATACCGAACTTTACAAAATTTGTAATCAGTCATAAATTTTTTCATTTGCTTAGTAGAAAACACACACACACACACACACACACACACACACACACACACACACACACACACACACACACACACACACATATATATATATATATATATATATATATATATATATATATATATATATATATATATATATATATATATATTATATATATATATATATATATATATATATATATATATATATATATATATATATATATATATATATATATATATATATATATATATATATATATATATATATATATATATATATATATATATATATATATATATATATATATATATATATATATATATTATGGAACGATTAATTTCGGGGGGGGGGTTAGAACCCCTTGAACCCCCCCTGTATACGGCCTTGTATATATATATATATATATACATATATATATATATATATATATATATATATATATATATATATATATATATAATATATATATATATATATATATATATATATATATATATATATATATATATATATATATATATATATATATATATATAATATATATATATATTTATATATTATTTATATATATATATATATATATATATATATATATATATATATATATATATATATATATATATATATATATATATATATATATATATATATATATATATATATATATATATATATATATATATATATATATATATATATATATATGGTAAAGGTGTAGATTGTTTCTGACTTTCGATTGTCAGAAAATATCGATAATCGAAAAATCGAAGAGGCCTAACATAAACAAGAACGTTGGCGAGAATTAGAGGCTATTACACCAGACATACACACAATTATTACTACTTATTTTTGTAGCAGAACCTAATTCGACTTATCATAACCTGAACTACCGAAGTTGCCGGTAAAGAGGCCTAACCTACACAAGAACGTTGGCACGACATACTAGCCTAGGACCGTATTACATCACAAATAGAAGAATAATATATATATATATATATATATATATATATATATATATATATATATATATATATATATATATATATATATATATATATATATATATATATATATATATATATATATAATGCAAGAAAAGACCAATCACTAGAACAAATTACACTTATATCTTGAAGATTCATATTTAAAGAACAACAACAACGGATACAATGACAGTCAAAGGTAAACTGAAATTTGTTGTAAAGAAATTATAGGTATAAAAAAATTATAGGTATAAAAGTATCGATTAAAATAAAATATTGACATAAAAAATATCGATATAAAAAATATCGAAAGTCAGAAACAATCTACACCTAAGCCTATATATATATATATATATATATATATATATATATATATATATATATATATATATATATATATATATATATATATATATATATATATATATATATATATATATATATATATATATATATATATATATATATATATATATATATATATATATATATAATATATATTATCTTAAAATTCAAATTTTAAATTTCATAAAATATTTATTTTTACTCAAAGAAGGAAATCTAATCAAGTTTTATTTTATCAAATTTTGTAACAAAACCCTGATATAATATTATAAAGATTCTCCCTTCCCCCCTTCCTTATTTTGGGGATATATTTTACATCTACTCCTTCTCGAAAAACACACCACTTGTTTACGATCATCGATTAGCAGCAGAGGTATTATTATTTTAGTTCTCTTTTTATATATATAGATAACACATTTTAAATTATTTTATATTTCATTTATATTTTTTTCTTAAGGGTAATCATTGTAGTTTTAAACAATACTTTATTATTATTATTGTTGTTATTGATATTATTATTATTATTATTATCATCTCTGTTTTGAAAGCAAAGGAAAATTTCCATCATTTTTAATTTTAATTATTATTATTATTATTATTATTATTATTATTATTATTATTATTATTATTATTAGCATTTTTTTTCTTTCATCATATTGCTAATATTTCATCCTCTTATAGCATAATCAAAAATACATTTATCGTAGTCATTCTTATTTTATTTTATTTATTGTAACGTTGGTATGTGTTTTACTGTACAATTTTTCATTCATATTAATCTCAAAATTTTATTAATTAAGCTTTATTTTATCACTTTATTATATATTTAATAAAACAAATACAAATAGCTCTCTCTCTTTCTCTCTTATCAAATGCATAGGAGTGGATAGATGAAGTAATAGAGAGAAGGTCATTAATGTAAAACAGGAAAAATGTTTGGGGTAGGACAGATTCTTGAGGAACACTACTATGCTATGGAACGACCAGACAAGAAATCCGAGAGAAGGCCACAGAGAGAAAGATAGATTCCGAAAGATTGAAGTTTTGAAATCAAAGCTTTGTGCCAGACTCTATCGAAAGATTTCGATATGTCCAGCGCGACAGCAAAAGATTCACCGAAATGCTGAAGAGTGGGGACCAAGAGTCAGAGAGAAGTGAAAGAAGATCACCAGTAGAGCGTTTATTACGAAAGCCGTACTGACGATCAGAGATAAGATTAGATGAATTCAGATGTTTCCAAATCTTCCTGTTAAGAATAGATTCGAAAACATTAGAAAGGGGGACGGTCCAATTGTTAAATTTTTTTAAAGTATTTGACCGATTGAGCTGAAATTTTCAATATAAATGCTTTTTTTCCCGGAGTTCTAAGTTGATTTCGAGGGTTTCTCTGGTCTTTAACTGTTTGAAATTTATTTTTGGTCAAAGTTGAAAAAAAGTGAATAGCTGGGTAAAACCAATGATCCACATGAGCTGAAAATCTAACTGAACAATCTGAGCTCCAATTTCTTGATTTCGTAGGATACGATTTTTGATTTCACGCCTGGAAAAAAAGTTATAAGCACTCAAATTTTTCCTTGAAATTTTTTTTTCAAAAAAACACCCTTCTGGAGAAAAAAATTATTTAAAAAAAACTATTCTAACAATTTTTATTTTTATTTTTGGATATTGTTTTGAAGATGGATAGATCTACAACTTTTATTTAGTGCCGTATTAAATGCTAATTGTTTGAAGAAAGATATAGCCTCTCAAATTTTGGAATTTTTGAAAATTGGTAAAAAATGGACGTTTTTGAGGGGCTATATCTCGGAAAAAACAAACAGGATCGAATAATGTACGGAAAGGAACTTGTAGCCCCATTACTCTTCTATACAACCACCAAAAAGAAGAAAAGTTTATCGTGTAGTTTTTTTTAAAATATTTTTTTACGAATAGGTGAATTTTATTTTTCAAAAAAATTTTTTTTCGATAGTTGGTGAGTTTTCGACTAATAAAATTTTTTTTATAACTCTGGGAGAAAAAGTTTGTTAGAAGCTTTTATAGCCAATAGAATAAGGAATACAAACACCAAATTTCAGATCAAATGGTTTTTTTGACATGGCCTCACCGTAGATTTAAACATACCTTAAATTTGAGAAATAACTTCTAAACATTTAATCCCTCGTAAAAACGTTAAAAATTGTCTTTTTTCGTCGGGGAAAAAAGCTATCTATACTGACATTTTCAGGAGAATCGGATTGAAACTAAAGATTTTTAAAAAAATTGAACTCTCCCTTTAAAGAAATGGGAAGGTATTTAAAGGGTTGTGATGGGTCCCCCTTTTTCGGCACAGGCTGAATGAGCCCACGTTTCAAGCAAGAAAGGGGAATTGAAGAAGAAAGACTTAGACGAAATAGTTTACCAAGGTAGGGTGCAAGCTCGAAAGCACAAGTTTTGAGAACCACAGGAGGGACACCATCAAGACCATACGCCTTCTTAGTGCTAAGCTCAGAAAGAGCAGAAATGACATCTTTAGAAGAAATTACAATTTTAGTCATAAATAAGCTTGAGAGGGGGTTGAAGGAGTAGAAACAGCTCCGGAATCGTCGAAGGTTGAATTAGAGGCAAAAGTTTGAGCGAAGAGTTCAGCTTTAGAAGAAGTCAAAATGGTAGTTGAACCGTCAGAAGATACTAGAGGAGGGAAAGAGGAAGAAGCAAAGTTAGATTTGATATTTTTTTGCAAAATGCCAGAAAGAACGCAAAGAAGAGGATCCAGAAAAATTATTGCATTTTTTACGGAGAAAAGAGTTTTTAGTGTTACGAAGGATAGATTTTGCCCGATTCCGGGATGAAATATAAGTTGAATGGGTTTCTGGAGTTTGAAGACGACGGTAATCTCTGAAGGCAGCATCCCTGAGTCGGATAACTCGAGAACAAAAAGAGTTAAACCAAGGTTTGTTAGTTTTAGTAGAAGGGAAAGAATATGGAATCACCTCGGTTATGAGCTCTGCATGCTCAGAGGGACCCCTCCTACGGAAACAGTAATCATTCCATGGAAAATCAAAAAAGTACGACCACAAGTCAGACCAGTTAGTGGCACCGAAATGCCAGAAACGTCTTCTTTCCGAAGGCGGAGGCCGTTCTTGCTGAAGACTTAAAGAAACAATGCAATATACAGAGAAAAGAAGTTTGTCGAATGAACCCAGAGGAGGAAAGAGTTTAACAGTGTAAGGAGAAGGATTAGAAGTTAGGGAAAGATCAAGTATGTTGTTTTCATCACCAAGGCTTTCATGGATACGGGTAGGGAGATGCACCAACTACTCAAGGTTGTTTTGGATAGAAAATTGATAGGTGAGCTCACCAGCTGGATCATGAGAATTAGATGAAACCCATTGGCGGTAGTGAACGTCAAAATCATCTAATATGATGATTTCAGTGAAAGAAGAAGAAGAAAGAATGTTTTCAATTTTGGAGTTAAGACAGTTGAAGAGTTTTGTATAGTCTGTAGAGTTATGGTAAAGTAGATAGAACAAATGAATTTAGCTGTAGAGTTGCAAGAAAGTTTAAGCCATAAAGTAGAGAAATCAGAATACTCCAAATTAGAGACACGAGAAAGGGTAACATCATTGCGCACATATGCGCAACATCTGCCTTTGGCTGAAAATTGAGAATAGAGACAGTAGTAGGAAACAGAGTAGTAATTGCTGTCAGAGCACTCAGACATTTGAGTTTCAGTTAGAACAAGAGATGAGGTCTATAAGAAGAGAGGTGATGTTTGACAAAATGGAGATTAGGCAAAAGACAGCGAATGTTGCAGAAATTAACGAAAAAAGAATACCATGCACCAGGGCAAATCGGCAACAAGGTCTTGGTGGTACCAGCCACATCACCTGAGGTCAAAAACTCCCAAGTGGTGATGGGGAAGGAGTAGATGAGGGGCTATATTTGGTTTCAATTCCTTTTGGATTGTCCGAGGCAGGTTTGTGTTTCGTCTTTTTGGGAATTTATCTAATAGGTAATGTAGGTGTAAGATCTTTTTAATTTGTAGGATACATGTGAAGAAGGAGGAAGATTGTGGAAGCATAGGCCCTCCAATGTGAGTCAAGGAAGGGTACACTCGAGACCCTCTGATAAGATGAAACGCGAAAAGGAACGAACCTAAGAGCAACGGAGTGAGACGGAATAGTCTAGCCCGCCCTGTCATCCCGAGTCTTAAGTACAGTGTGGGGTGGGCACTTTCATTGCTTAATATATATATATATATATATATATATATATATATATATATATATATATATATATATATATATATATATATATATATATATATATATATATATATATATATATATATAAAAAAAAAAAAAAAAAAAAAAAAAAAAAAATAAAAAAAAAATAAAATAAAAAAAAAAAAAAAGAAGACGAAGGCTCTCTATATTTGAATCTTCTCTATTTAGATCGAAATTCATTTCTCTCTTGAAAGTAGGTCAGACAAAGAATTATTGATCAAAATTGCGCTTCTTTCCTCTACTCTTTCAAATTCAACTTTTTCAAACACGCATAATTTCACCCTATATATATATATATATATATATATATATATATATATATATATATATATATATATATATATATATATATATATATATATATATATATATATATATATATATATATATATATATATATATATATATATATATATATATATATATATATATATATATATATATATATATATATATATATATATATATATATATATATATATATATATATATATATTAGAGGTGGACCGGATAGTAATTTTTTACTATCCGCGAGGATGCGGATGCGGATGCGGATAGTTTAATTTTTTAAAGTTTTGCTATAGATTTTTGAAATTTTAAATATAATATCCAGAATCTATGTTACCAGGGTGTGGGACGGGGACCCAACTCTTGAACACCCCACCAACCTCTTTCCCCAACCTTAACCAATTTTGAAAAAGGTATATATATATATATATATATATATATATATATATATATATATATATATATATATATATATATATATATATATATATATATATATATATATATATATATATATATATATATATATATATATATATATATATATATATATAGCCAGTAATTCAGTATTACCTTCACACTTCACAGTTTCACATATTCCATTTGAAGTTAATAATTGGTAAGTTATTTTTTAGAAATAAAAGCTTTTGGGCTCTTTCAGGTGAAAGTTTGGTTCGCTTTTCGTCGTAAATGAGGCCTGCACAACTGAAAAGACGCTCACTAGCAACACTAGTTGAAGGACATGATAAATAAGTCCTTGCCAGCTCAGCAAGAAAAAGGAAACTTTTGCAATTATCTCTCCACCAAACCAGTTGGTATTTATCTGCCTCGAAACGTGGGAGTTTCATATAATTTTCAATAATCGATATTATATCCTTTGACATTTCTGACTGTGATTCTTCATCGCTGCTGGAAGCTAGAAGATCTTTCATTGATTTAGCAATGCTTAAGCTAACAGATTTTGTTTCTTCTGTATCTGAGAGCTTTTGCTTTTTCTTGAAAGGCGTTATTTTAACTGTTTCTATCATCTCATCGCATAAGCATCCTAATTTGATTTTAACATTCTGAGAAACAAGTGGTTTAAAAAATTTTGTTTTGTACCTAGGATCTAAAAAGGTTGCAATTGTATAAGCATCATCATTTTCCAGGTTTTCAAATCTGTCGTTCATCTCCTTCATTAATGTTTCAGTCATCCTTGAAACTCCCTTAGACTTAATAACATTTGTTAACACAACTTTCAATGTTGAAACAAGTGGTATCACATCTGACAAACATGATTCAGCTGAACTCATAATTTACTTATAATTTTTTACTATCCGCGGAGGCGGATGCGGTTGCGGATATTCAATTGCGGATATCCGCGGATGCGGATATTGGAAAAATGATGCGGATATCCGCAGTTGCGGATGCGGATATCCGGTCCACCTCTATATATATATATATATATATATATATATATATATATATATATATATATATATATATATATATATATATATATATATATATATATATATATATATATATATATATATATATATATATATATATATATTAGATTCACAACCTTTCGCGTAAACGTGGTGTATTGACTACCACAAGCCACAACTGCTACCAGCACTCATCCCATCACCGCTCATTTTCATTCATTTCTGTCCTCCATTAACCGCATGCCCTCCTCCAATCATAGCCCCTTTTCCCTCAATAATTCCTTGACCCCACTTAACTAACCTCCCTTAGATCTTTCCCTTCGTCTTACACTTTCCTCTTACAATATAAACACCTTTATAGCCAATCCCCCATCACTCATCCTGCAAACATGCCCAAACCATCTCAACATGTTCTGTTCAGCTTTCTCAACCATATCCCTTCCTCAGGCCCACAATTTCTTTATTCTTGTATTCCTGATTCTATCCCTTCTACTTACATCACATACCACCTCGGACCTTTCATTTCGAAAACCTCAACTTTTTTTCTTTTCCTCACTTTCAACCGCCATACCTGGATCCCATACATAACAACCGGTAAGCAGAATCCCTCAAACATTTTCCTCTTCACTTCTCTTGACAACCTTTCTCTCTTTCAAATATCTATCAAGCCTTCCAACACCTTCTCCTATTCTCTTATTCTATATTCTACTTCATCTTCCTCACAACCCCTCAAAATTCACACCCAGATATTTAAATATTTAAATTTAAATATATATATATATATATATATATATATATATATATATATATATATATATATATATATATATATATATATATATATATATATATATATATATATATATATATCAGTCTTAGGTATAGGTATAGGTTACTGTACTTAACTAAAAGTACAAAACATTAGAGTTGTTAAAGTACAAGTAAAAGTACAAACTCATTTTCATTTTTTAAAATTAAAAATGTAGTCATTAAGATGTAAAATTATACTCTAGAAGTTCTTCCCCAAATTGTGTACAATATATTAATAAAATATAGAAGAAATTAATTGAGGAAAAAAGTGAATTAAAAGTATTTGGAAATAATTAAGCTATTATTTATTATGTAAGACGTTTTAATTCTTTATATTCAAGTGTAAAAACTGGTTATTGCTTCAATTCACAAACACCGAGAGTTTCAAATTTTTTCAAATCAATTTACGTCAGTTAGGGTCAAAGATTTTTCCCATGAGGATGAAAATTCTTTCACAGCAGTAAAAGATGCTGAAATAGTCATATATTTTTGTGACAACTTTGCCAGTGCTGGAAACATCTCTTCATGATTTTTTTAATACGTCTGTACACCTTTCTTCCTCAGAAATTCAAAGTTTTCTGAAATATTTCTGTGTTTCAATATTAATATACTCTTGTATTTTGAATTGAAGAAGCAATGAAGGTGAACAGTTTCCTCTTTGGTGGAAGATTTCCTAAACTTCCCCGGTAAACACTCTGGTAATGCGTTAACAATATTAGAAGCTTTTGAAGCTTTGAATATGAACTGTGTTGTCTCTTCTGTTACCTTATCTCTTTTCATGTCACCAGATAGGCTTTAACCTAGGATCTATTACACATGCGAATTGATAAATGTTTGTTTTATATTTTCATCCAACTGAAGATACCTTTGCGTTGATTTTTTTAGTCTTAAAAACAGCGCGCATTTATATTTTGAATACATTTGCTCAAGATGCTACTGTAGTGGATAATAGGTAAATCAGCTCTCCTCACGCATGCTGGTATATTATTTTCTTCTCTTTCTAACTAGTGGAACGCCGACAGAACGCTTAAGGTGAATTAAAATTCTTACGTAATCGAATGTTATGCATGCTTCCTACTACAACTTCTCTATTTTTTTTTTATCGTATTATCTAATTGTGGATAGTTTTTGGGTAATATACCATCCTCAAAACTAACCAGTGTATTCAGAAGCTTTTACTAGATGCACAGCTTTAGATTTGTTATGCGTACAAGTGGAAATAGCATATCTTTGGTAAGTTAGGTACCCCTAGGAGTGATTTCTGAATTTTAGCATTTCGTTATTAACATTATTCTTTATCGGAGACCTGTCGTATCTATCCATTCTCTTATATATATATATATATATATATATATATATATATATATATATATATATATATATATATATATATATATATATATATATATATATATATATATATATATATATATATATAATTTTTTCTTTCTATTTCCTATATTCATTTTATATTTTATTCGCTAATAGAGCATACATTGGTTCCGTTAATTGCAGGAAGTTTGTCTTTCGTAGCAATTTGTGCAGCCAATTTTTACCATCGTTTGCTACACTGAGTCACCCGCAGGTAATTATCTGTTTTTGCTACAATTAAAATATGTTTATTTTTTGAACATTTATTTGTATATAGGAAGGAAATGTTTATCATTTGATTACAAGTAAAACAAAAATTTTTATTTATTATTCTTATTTTATTCCTATCTATAATGGAATATTGTTAAACATTTATTTTTAATATTTATTGTTGTCATTTTTATCAATGAATAATTTCATCAGTACTAATGGCTGTGATACTGAGTGTGATTATTCTATTGATCATTTTATATACCAAATTATTCATTTTTATTACAATTCCCAGTCAGGTTCTTTTTCTTGTTATTGTCATTCATGTTTCACCGTTTGCATTTTGTCTGTTAATGAAGAAGATATCCCTCCTTCATCATTCACTAGGTTAGGTTAGGTTAGGTTAGGTTAGGTTAGGTTAGGCTACGCCTATTACCCTGATATTTTCAGGGTATAACCCTGAAGTGTTGCAAAACCTTATCATCACACCACACAGGATTCAAGATCAAATCTTACAGTATTTAGTCTTTGATCAAAAGGGATAATGAAATCATGGTCCATGGGGCCCAACCCTGAAAACAATCTCTCTCCCACACCCCTACATTCCCCATTCCTCTCCTCTCACAACCACCTTGCAATCCTCATTACTTTACTTTTTGCGTGATTTATCCCCGATTCTTTTTTTTTTTTTTGCATATTTCCCTTCAAATTCTCTCACCAACATTCTCAACTTTTACCAGAATACGCCATAAACACCGGATCATCCGCAAACAGCAGTAAATTTACCTCCTATTCACACTCTCCACTGCTCAACC